>NAGG01000552.1:0-68239 GCA_003031705.1 Calonectria naviculata
GGTACAGGGGGTACAGGGGTGCCAATCGGGGGGAGCGATGTCATACGAGTCCCACTGCTCTGCCAAGGTTTGTGTTGCAGCAACTGGGTGTTGAAACTCGAGGCAGATTTTGTGCTTCTGGAATGCCAGTGGTGTCCATGCGACATGTCACTGTCCGACGGAGGGTTATAAGTCGTTCACTATAAGGCGGTTAATTTATATAATGCAACTTAAAATCGGCGGAGAACAAGGGGAGATGAAAAAGAAGAACAACAAGAACCAGGAAAAAAAAGATGATCGTAACGAGGATTTGAATGATGATCAAGCCAAGTCGAGAGAACAGTTCTGGAAGCCTACGGCTTGATACGCCGTTGTTACACCCAATTCTTCTGCGGCCCCTCATCCAAATTATTTCTCCGCCTCTTCTGGAATCTCTGCTACCAGAAACGAGTCGTTGGAATTAGGTTTCATCCCCTCATGCTGATTCGCCTTCTGTCCGTTGCTCGCTTGGCATCCTCTTGGCGCCCGTCCAAGCCACCGCCCTCTTACTGTGGGGGAAGGTGGAAATGCTCTCCCAATCAGGCCGGGTGGTTTACGGGGTTTACTCAGATCTTGCAGCGTATTACTAGGCGGGCTGAAGCACATGCTCTGTTTCCATTTAATGTCACGGCGAAGTCTAAAAACGGGGTCGCTCCTGTCTATCATAATTGAAGCAATATGGGGGGGCCGTCGTCGGATGACGTCTAAACGAACTCTATCGCGTGGCAATCGGCGATGGCGTCGGCCATTCTCTGGGAAATTAGCTTTATAAGAACCCAGGCACCCCAAAGGCTCAGCCCGCAGAGCACCTGGGAGACAAGGTTAACCTTAAAATCTCCCGCATCAAACGCTAGCTCAGAGAACCCTTGGCGAGTCCCCACCGCAAAGGAACAATGGCCACAACCTCGTGTTAGTCAGGGCGAGGATAGGCAGACACGGTGTCCAAGGATCCTGTTGCTGGCTCTTGTGTGACGTTATGTGATTGCCGCTATAATGTAAAAAGTGCCAAAGCATATATACCCGGGGCCGCGGAATGCTGCATCGATCAACATTCTCGATCTCCCCAACGGGCTCCTCAACTCCAAACAAATCAGCGTTGCTAGCTGAAACCTCTTGACGTATCCTTCTCTACACTCCCTACTACTATACCCACCCACACCCATCGACGATCAGCGCGCCTCCTAGAACCCTCCTCCAAGATGGGCCACTTCCTCCCTAATGAGCCTTTAATAGTGAACGAGCATGAAGCGCCTGGCGCGCTTGGCGATGAGGTCCTTGAGCCAATCGCCATCATTGGAATGAGTTGTAGATATCCCGGCGGTGCATCAAACCCCCAGAAATTATGGGCCAACCTGGAGAATGGCCACTCAGCGTGGTCAAAGGGACCGAGGAATCGGTTCAACATGGATGCGTTCCATGACCCAAACAACAGCACCGGTAGTGTGGTGAGTAGAACATTTCTTGTTTGATGCTATTGCATCTTTTAATTATGCTCAATTCAATCTTCAATTGAAGTCCATGCCTTTTTTCCTCCCTTTCTTGGATTGCTCTAACCTGATCAAAGACAAACACAAATGGCGGTCACTTCCTTGAGGAAGATATTGCCGCCTTCGATGCCTCATTTTTTGGCATCCACGCCGTTGAGGCGAGAGTAAGTTTACTACAAACCCGTTTTAATATGCATTCCCTCATGCGAGTTTACCAGGCTATGGACCCCCAACAACGACTAATGCTGGAAGTTGCATATGAGTCCTTTGAGAATGCCGGTGTGACCCTAGACCAGCTATGGTCATCAAACTCGGGTGTCTACGTAGGTCAGTGGACTTCAGACTATGCTGAAGTCATGGCTCGTGACACCGAGAACCCTGCCACATACCACGTTACTGGAGCAGGTCCTGCGATTACCTCCAACAGAATCTCGTATCAGTTTCACTTGCTAGGTCCTAGTATGACAGTAGATACAGGATGCTCCTCAAGTTTAGTCGCGTTGCATCTAGCTATGCAGAGTCTCCGATCCAAGGAGTCGGATATGGCCTTTGTTGGAGGAGTAAACCTTCTTGTCGACCCCCAGCGCTTCACATACCAGAGTAAGATGAAGATGTTTTCCAACGCTGGTAAATCCTTCGCCTTTGACCACCGCGCCGCCGGATACGGTCGAGGTGAGGGCTGTGGTGGTATTGTGCTGAAGCCCCTCTCCAAGGCATTGAGAGACGGCGATAACGTGCGTGCCATTATCCGCAACACAGTCCTGAACCAGGACGGAAGGACACCAGGTATCAGTGTCCCTAGCGCCGACGCGCAGGAGAGGGCCATCCGAAAAGCCTATAAGGATGCGGGGCTGGACCTCGACGTGGACTATGTGGAGGCGCACGGTACTGGTACAGCTGTCGGTGACCCCATCGAAGTGGGAGCTATTGCCACTGCCCTATCTAAGAACCGTGATCCGAACAGCAGACTCCCTATTGGCTCAATCAAGGGTAACATTGGCCACACAGAGAGTGCAGCCGGTATTGCAGGTCTCATCAAGGCTGTCCTCATGTTGGAGAAGGGTCTTATCCCTCCCCAAGCCAACTTTGAGAAGCCCAATGAGAAGATTCTTGTGGATGATTGGAAACTACAGGCAAGTCAGACGTTTTTGTCATCTTGCATCGCCACGTACTATGGTCCTAACCTGCCTCCAGATTAACACGGAGCTGGAGCCCCGAAAGCTTAACCGCATTTCTGTTAACAGGTACGTCTATCAAATTGATATCTTTTTCGACTTCAACCACTAACAGAATCTACTCAAGCTTTGGTTATGGTGGTACCAATGCCCACGTGATTGTCGAAGGTGCTAAGCACCTTCAAGACACCTCAGTCACTCCCTCTCCCTCAACCGGTGGAGCTCAGCCACGTGCGTTCGTTATCAGCGGTATGAGTGAGAAGGCATGCCAGAACTTTGCAGCAACCCTCGCCGAATTTGTTGAACAGACTCCTGCCGCTTCAATCAATGATGATTGGATGGACCAGCTGGCTTATACCCTGAACAGGAGAACTGTGTATAAGCACCGTGCTGTCGTCGTAGCTGAAACCCGTGAGGATCTGGCATCAAGCCTGAAGTCAATCTCAGAGAAGCCTGTGCCGGCTACCAGCGGCGGGAAGAAGACTAGACTGGGCTTTGTCTTTAGCGGACAGGGCGCTCAGTACTTCAACATGGGACGTGAACTCATCAACACATGGCCTGAGTTCACTGCCTCACTGGAGCGAGCTAACCGTGTGCTTACCAAGCTTGGTGCCACTTGGGATATCTTCACTGAGCTCCAGAAAGACGCCCAGGAGTCCCGACTTGATGAGCCACGATTCGGACAGCCGCTTTCCACGGCTATTCAATTGTGTCTTGTTGATACACTTTCCGCTCTTGGAATCAAGGCCAAGACTGTCGCTGGTCACTCCAGTGGTGAAATTGCTGCTGCCTATGCAGCTGGATACCTTTCCTTCGAGAATGCGATGAAGGTTTCCTACCACAGAGGTCGCCTCACAAGCGAACTCCTCGAGGGAGGTGATGATTTGCAGGGCGGCATGATTGCCATTGGTGCCTCCTCCAAGGACGCCGGTGACTACATTGCACGTCTTGGAGCTGATGCGGAACGACTCACCGTTGCCTGTTACAACAGTCCCTCAAGTGTAACAGTTTCCGGAGACATGCCCGTTATCCAGGAGCTGAGCAAGATACTTGAGGAGGAATCTGTTTTCAACCGTGTGCTTCGTACCAAGGGAGCTGCCTACCATTCGGAGCAGATGTGCCGCATCGAAGATGACTACCGTGAAGCTCTCTCGGGACTCGAGGTAGAAGCCTTTGACTCTGGTATCAGCATGGTCTCATCCTTGACCGGATCTCTCATCGAGGACCCCGAGGAGCTGAACGAGGACTACTGGGCAAACAACCTTGTTTCCCCCGTTTACTTTGAGGATGCTCTGTGGGGCTTATGTCAAGGCGATGACGATGATTCTGTCATCATTGACACAATCGTGGAGATTGGTTCTCATGCTACGCTCGAGGGACCCGTGAAGCAGACTGTTCAGAGCTTTGAGGGCGAGGCCAGATCTGTTGGCTACATCAACACCCTGAAGAGGAAGACCTCTGCCTCCAGCGCCCTCCTCAACTGTTTGGCCAACCTCTACAGCGATGGAGTTGATTTGGACTTCCACTTTGCAAACAGTGGATTCAAGGAGAACATGATGACCTTGATGTCTGAAGCACCTCCATACGCATTCGACCACGAGCAGACTTACTGGCACGAGGGCAGAGTGTCCAAGGAGTTCACCAGGCGTCAGTTCCTTCCCCACGAGTTGATCGGCAACCTGACTCCGGATGTAAACCGCCTCGAGCCTCGCTGGCGCCGAATCCTTTCTCTGAAGGAGGTCCCTTGGGTACAGAACCACGTTGTTCAAGGTCAGATTGTCTTCCCCGCCGCTGGCTACCTCGCCATGGCTTTGGAAGGAATTAGGCGTTACAAGAAGATGACCGACCCTGAGGCTGAGATTGAGGGCTACAATTTCCACAACATCAACATTGGCAAGGCTTTGGTCATGAGCCAGGATTCAAGTGACGAGGTCTGTCTTTCCATCCGACCTGAGCCTCGATCTGCTCGCGGTTCTTCTGGCTCCTGGATGGAGTTCAGAATCTTCAGCGTTGCTTCAGATGAGAGCTGGGATGAGCACTGCCGTGGTCTCATCAAGGTGACAACCGCCGCCGAAGATGAGAAGCTCGAGAGCAAGCCTTCCGACATTGGAACCTTCCACAAGGATGTCCAGCAGGCAATCGAGAGGAGCCAGCAGAGCGTCAACCCCGCCAAGTTCTACTATTTGAGCAAGGATATCGGTCTTGACTGGAAGTCTCCTTTCGACAATGTCGTAGAACTCAAGATTGGCGATAGCACTTCTGCATACAAGGTGCAATGCCCTGATGTCGGCACTGACACGACCACCCTTGGAGACCCCAAGTATGTCGTTCACCCAGGTACACTCGATACTGCCCTCTTTCACGGCCTGTGCTCCATTCTTCTGCTGAAGAATGGTCTCAACTCTCCTGCTGTGCCTACCTTCATCAAGGATCTTTACATCTCTGGTAAGTATTCCGAAGTTCAGGGCTCCGAGTTGTCCTGCTTTGCCACAAGAAACGAAGGCCCCTTCACCTTTGATGTGGGCGTGAGCGAAGGATCCGGTCCCGATGAGCGCGTCGTGGTTCGCGCTGAAGGGGTCACCGCAACCCAGCTTCCTGGAGATGTAATTCTCTCTAGCTCTCGCGAGCTTGTCCACAAGATCGAGTGGGTCACTTACACCGAGGACATAACACCCAAGCACATCAACGATCTCTGCCGATCGACTGTTACCTCTGAGTCTATCAAGGAGCACATCGAACACCTTGACGCCAGAATTTTGACGCACATCCAGCGCGCGCTCAAGATCGTCCCCCGTAGCGAAATACCTGAAGGATACCGTCACCAGTGGTACGACTGGATGGAGACTCTTGCTAACAAGAGGATTGATCCCTCAAAGCTCGGAATGGCAGGCTTGAACAAGAACCTGGAAGAGGAGATTGAGGGTGTTATCCGAGTTGGCAGCAACCTGCCCAAGATCCTGAAGGGTGAGATGGAGTCCATCGACCTCTTGCAAGAGGGTGGCCTGCTTTCTAAACTGTACTCGAACGAGCGCTGCCAGCGGTGCTACAGCCAAATGTTTGCGTATGTCCGCGAACTCGCCCGACAGAAGCCTGGCTTGAAGGCCATTGAGATTGGTGCCGGAACCGGTTCCGCCGCCGAGTGCATGCTGAAGGCTATGAGCCCTGACGGCAGGAGCTTGGTTTCCAAGTATGACTTTACCGATATTTCCTCCGGTTTCTTTGAAGCCGCCAAGGAGCGTCTTGCCGACTTCTCGGATGTTCTCAACTATCGCGTCTTGGATATCGAGAAAGACATCGCGGCCCAGGGTCTTGAGGAGGGCTCATATGATCTCGTGGTTGCCTGTAACGTTATCCACGCCACGACCTCTATTGGCAACTCTGTTGACCGCGTGAGATCTCTGCTTCGCCCAGGCGGTGTCTTCCTGCTTATGGAGATTACCACCGATGCTCTCATGTACAATCTGATTTTCGGATCTTTCTCGGGCTGGTGGGCTGGTCACGAAGAGGGCAGAGTTATGTCGCCCCTTATTCCCGATGCCCAGTGGAATACTCTGCTTACCCAGCATGGCTTTGACAAGCCTATGGCAACCTTCAAGGACTATGATGATGCCTCGAGCAGCACTCTCAGCGTTTTTGTGACTACTGCAGCACCGCCAGTCCCCGTTGCGCTGACATATGAGGTGCACCTTGTTAACGACAAGACGCAGCCCACCCAAATGCCAGGACTTGAGGCGACCCTGAAGGAATCTCTTGGAGAGCACAACCTCAGCACTTCAGACATCATGGATGCTGCCCCATCCGGTATCATCTCTGTCTTCCCTCCTGAGGTTTGTGAGGCCTTTATCGAGGACGTAAACCCAGAGAAGTGGCTCAAGTTCAAGGAGCGACTCTTGGCTTCCAAGGCTGTCTTCTTCATCACCAAGGGTGCGACTCGAGACTGCAAGAGGCCCCAGGGCGCCATGCTTAACGGCTTCACTCGCAGTCTCAGGATTGAGCATGAAGAAACCCGATTCATCAAGATTGACTTTGATGTAGAGACATCCAGCGAGACCTGCAACGAATTGGTCACAAAGGTCTTGAAGAGCTCTTCCTTCAACATGGACCTCAAGGACGCCGACGTTGAACACGAGTTTTCCGAGTTCCAGGGTCAGCTGTATGTCCCTCGTGCATTCCATGACAAGGCTGTCAACGAGCACGTCCGTGACTCGCATGGCCAGTCCAAGCCCGAGATGGCCAAGTTCCTTGACGAGAACCGTACCTTGTATGCGCAGACCGAGGTCACTGGCCTCCTTGACACCCTGCGATGGATCGATGACCCCGACGCTGGACCCCCTGGCCCCGACGAGATTCAGTTCGAGCTCCGCGCTGCTAGTATCAACTTCAAGGATGTCCTGATTGCCGCTGGTCAGCTCGAGGGCCTCTCGGAGATGCGAAACGACTGTGCCGGTGTTGTGACCGCGGTTGGCGAAAACATGCAGGATCGCTTCAACATTGGCGACCGTGTGTGCGCCTACATCTCCAAGTCATACACCAACCGCCCCCGTGTGCACGGTGACTGCTGTGCCGTTATTCCCGAGGGCCTCAGCTTTGAGGAGGGTGCCTCGCTGCCTATTGTCTGGGGCACTGTGTACTACTCCCTCGTGCACAAGGGTCGTTTGGCCAAGGGTGAGACTGTTTTGATCCACTCAGCCGCTGGTGCAGTGGGACAGGCCTCTATTATCCTTGCTCAATACATTGGCGCCGAGATCTTCGTCACTTGCAGCAGCCCCGAGAAGCGACAGTTCTTGAAGGAAACTTACGGTATCCCTGATGATCACATCTTCTCCAGCCGAACAACCGCCTTCGGAAAGGCTATCCGGGACATGACCCCTAAGGGCGGTGTTGACCTTGTCCTCAACTCCCTCGGAGGGGATGTTTTCCGCGAGTCCTGCAACACGGTGGCTCCTTATGGCCGCTTTGTCGAGATTGGCCGAAAGGAATTCCTCGATGATATGTTGATGCCTGTCAGGTTCTTGCTTAAGAACATCACCTTCGCCTACGTCGATCTGGCCCTTCTCATTGATGACAACAAGCCACTTGTCGGCCAACTTCTGCAAAATGTCATCGATCTGATGTCTTTCGGCGCTATTCGCCCAACTACCATCACTACTATGCCTATTTCCGAAATCGAAGCAGCTTTCCGCCACATCCAGGCAGGCAAGCATATGGGCAAGGTCATCCTGACTGTTGAAGATGACCAGCAGGTCAAGGTAAGTTTTGTGTGCATCGCTATTAATTAGTTCAGCGCTAACGTTAAATAGGTCATTCCTCCTGCACCTGCCTCTGCCCAACTGAATCCCGATGCTGCCTATCTCATCATTGGTGGTCTAGGTGGTCTTGGAAAGGGAGTTGTGCGATGGATGGGAGCTCATGGAGCCCGACGTATTATTGCAGTATCGCGATCCGGTAATTGCGATGACGAAGCCGTTGCTGTCATTAAAGACCTTGCTAGCCAAGGCATTTCCGTCGAAATCGAGCGATGTGATGTCACTTCGTTGACTGATGTCAAGAATTTGGTCAACAAGGTCGAGAATGGCAGAAATGGCACTCCCATTCGTGGTGTGATCCAAGCAGCCATGGTGGTCAAGGTACGATACAATGCAATGAAACTAATGGATTATCACAGTCGCTAACTAAGCCTTCTAGGATACCATGTTTGCCAACATGGATTACGACCAGTGGTTCTCCAGCCACTGGCCTAAGACCAAGGGAACCTTAAACTTGTACTCGGCATTGCCCAAGAAGATGGACTTCTTCGTCATGCTGTCTTCCATGGTCGGCATCAGTGGCAACGCCGGTCAATCCAACTACGCTGGAGCCTGCACATTCCAGGATGCCTTTGCCCGCCATCTCCGCACTCAGGGCATCCCGGGCTTTTCTATCAACATCGGAGCTGTGGCTGACAGTGGTTTCGTTGCTGAAAACCCTGAAGTTGCTAATGCCTTGCGACGAAAGGGATTCGGCACCGTCGACACATGGGAAATCTTGGCCGTCCTGGATCATGTCCTCGCCAACACCACAAGCGCCGAAGTTGACGATTTCCAGACCATCATGGGCATGGTTCCCAAGGGTAATGAGCTCGGCCTGCGACCTGGTGTGTGGCTCAACGACAGCAAGCTCCGCCACCTCACCCACCGCAACAGTGGTGCACAGGACTCCAAGGATTCAGGTGACGTGGGTGAGAGCATCAGCGCCGCTCAGACAGAGGAGGAGGCGGTTAGTCTCATTTCCGAGTCTGTTATCCAGCAGCTGAGCAAGCTGCTCGCAACTCCCATTAAGTATCTGTCCGAGGACCGCAGTCTAAACGACTACGGCCTTGACTCTCTGGTTTCTGTGGAACTCCGAAACTGGATCAATGCCTTCTTGCAGGCAAACATTCCCATTATGGTTCTCCGAAAGACCAGCAGCATTAAGGAGCTGGCTGGTCTTGTTGCAAAGGAGTCACGACTGATTTCTCTCAAGTTTGACTAGGTATGGCCAAGAGGCAATTTACGATGTGTTTATGGTTACTTGTTTATGTGTAGTGTATAAAGGTGTTTGGAGTAATGATGGTTACATATGACATTGAACGAAAAATTGTACTGAGCAGTCCAAATTATGTATTGTATCAAATTTAGTAGCACTAGTCAAGAAAATATTCCTCTAAAACCACCTGCCCATTATTGATATCCTGTTCCAAATCACCCTTGTACTTGACTAGATCGTGGAAATAAGCTTGACCAAGCACTTTCCAGGTGGAGTTGTAGAGCTTTGCCTTGTTTTCCTTGTCTACCAGTTTCCGCAAGCCTTTGTATTGCCTTTTGTGCAAAACAAGTGGAACCTGACACCCCAGAAGAATCACGACCTGGTCGCCAACCTTCGCTCCTTCTGGGCCAAGGCCATACTGCCCGTTCTCAAGCAAGATTATCCTTCGTCCTTCGCAAGCGTCATCTCTCACACGATAATATGCTGCAAAAGTGTCGTTTTCCGACACTTCTCTATGACGGCTCATAGCGTAGCCCGTGGTATCCAAGTAATCTGGGTCAAGACGCCACCAGTCAATGCTCCAGGCCTTTTCCGAGTAATTCCTGGTATTCCATGCTCTCCAATCCGCTGGCTCTTGAGTCCAAGCGCCGCCCGTAATAGTATGCGCAAACTTGCTCGTCATTTCTGGGTCGTCCCAAGGGCCTCCCAACAGCGCCTCCCACTCCTGAAATAGTTCTACATAATTCGGTCGTCCAAATCCAATCAGAAGAGCAGAAACTGAGCTACTGATCTTGGCAATCTTGCTACAAGTAAAACCTTGGGCAGCAATGACCGATGGCGCCTCTAGGTTTACCCGAACGCGTGCGGGTAGCCCGGCAGCTGCTGAGTGGAAAGGCGATTGCAGAGGATAGAAGTCCGGGTGATCGAGCCCACCCGTCCAAAAGAGAAGTGTGTCATGCATCACGTCATTTGGCTCCCGCGCTTTCTTTGACCAGTTGTAGCACCAAGAGGCCTCGTCGAGCCAGGCATTCTCGGCCAGGGCAAGCGGGATAAGCGTCTTGTGTTTAGCCATGGTCTCCTTGGTGAAAGCCATCCACAGCTTCGTGGCATCCATGGTATAATCAACCGAAAAGTTTCCCCCGGGAAGAGACTCGGGCTTCATAAGTCCGAGAAAGGAATAGATTTTGTCATGGGAAACTGTGCACTTGCGGTGACGAAGTTTGTACGCAAGTTCGAACAGACCCAATGCCGGGTCCTGGTGCGATTCTTTTCGCATTTCAAAAACCTGTTCCAAGTAGTAAGACAAGGAATATCCGGCTTTGATGTGATTTCGGACTGTTTTATGTAGGATGAATTGGCCAAAGTCGAAGAAAGACATTGTATGGGGGCCGCAATGTAGCAAGGCGTCGCGAGAAAGAACAACTTCTTGCACTGTCCATGCGCGATACCAGTACTATTTAATAGTTGTTAGTAACAAAAGTCCAACTTGATTTCCCACATCTTGCCATACCGGTCGTTTTATGATCTCATTGAGACATGTGATCCATTCACCAGGCTCGCTCCAAATTGCCTCCTCAGCGTCCGCATCGGTACATTCTAAAATTCTTTGAACCTGTTTGAATGCGAGCTCGGTGTGGTCTTTGGCCTCCCCAACCCAAACAATTACCCTCTGGGCGTTGCGGTAGATATCTTGCATTCGTTGTACCTGAGTACCCTTCTCCTGGGCGTCTTTTTGGTTGATGCATATTGCATCAATCTACGTATAGATCAGCACTGGATTAATGCGGCCATAAAAAGCACCTACCCATAGCGCCCTACTGCGGTCTGGCAAGCAGAGATGAGTCAATGCAGCATGTAGCTCTGTAGTGACTGGGAATTCTTCACCATCCAATAGAATGGTCCTGGATTTATGCGGCTTGCCCCAGCAGTAACTGAGGGCTTCGTACTCGAATTTGTCCCAGCTGGTTTCAATCAAGCGAGAGGTAATGGAAATGTGTCCAAAGCTATTTGAAGGCGCGAGATAGAGGAGTCGCATGCTTTTAGGGTCATCGCTAAGACCATGATAAATGCCAGACGCCATTGTTTCCAGTGTTATCCCTGAAGGAAGTGAGGTGAGGTCCCGCTGTGGTGCTTATGCAGGAAATCACGTTATTGCTCATTTTAGAACCTCGCTAACCAATATTAGAAGGCGGTCTACGTGGCAGAACTCACCTCAGCTCGGGGGAAGAATCCAGGCTACAGAAAGCCATTTTCTCGTGTGAGACGACGTTCGTACCGATTTGCCGGGGCATCTGGAAATGTGCCAATGAGACGCTAGCGTGAATTGGATCAGGAAACCATTTGTCACAGATGATAAGATTGTTCTCTCGCAAAGATAAGCTCTGCCAGGCGATAATTGGAGCATCCACTTTTCCCCTCTTCGTCGATTGGAGCTAGCACCTTGGATATGTGTCTTGCTCCTGCATCAACTTAGTGCCATGCATGGCCATATTGTGTTGTGTATTGCTTTCATAGATGATGGAAACCAGAAATCAGAGCCGCAGGATCTCACAGCGTCAACCGCGCTGCTGTACAGAATGTGCACGGAGGAAGCTCCGTTGCTCCAAGGTAATACCGTGTAGTTCATGTGTAGATCGAGGCAGTGGCCATCTATGCAAGCGCGAAAAGGTTGAGGTTAGAAATCGAACTTCTGCTACTCCCAAAAGAAGGACGCGTGCAGGCCACAGTGCCTCCACTGGGGCCAATGAGAAATCAGCGCAATCAGCGTCCTCTCCTCTTCAAAGCCTGTCAAGTGCTCAATTCTCTGAATCACGAAACAAAGAAACGGAAGTGGAAGTGCAGGACGAGACTTATCATGGAGAAAGAGAATTAACGGGCTTGGTGCCAAAATCTCTCCGCACGCCACTCGTCCATGAGATAGCCCAGGATGCAGCCGTCACACTGGAGTTTCTGGCGCTAAGTCGTCAGCGCATTATGCAAATTGGTCAGGAAACTCAGGGAGTTTCACACAATGCAAATTCGCCACAAACCTCTATCCATGTTGGCCAACTTGTATCTACATCACAGGCTAGGTTTCTTGTCCAGTATCACGAAGATAACATCGCTTGGCTTCACCATGTTGTACATGCTCCTACATTTCGAGAAGAGTGCGACTGCTTTTTTGAGACTGGCCAGGCAGTCAGCCCATTCTGGCTCCCGCTTTATTACTCTGTCTTGTCGGTAAGAACCTAATTTGCATCAAAATTCAACGGTCATATTGATAACCATCCATAGATCACCCTTTCTTTGACCTCCCCTAGTATTCTATCCGAATACGACATATTCGAACCAAGTTTGTTTTGATCTTGACCAAACTGAACAGCATCAGAGAACTGATAAGCGGTTTAGATGAGCTTTCTGAAAAGCTGTACAAAATGAGTGTGGACGCACTGCACTCATCAAACTTCATGGCGACCCACTCTGTGGTGTCAATTCAAACGATATGTGTGCTCATCTACATGGGGCACAATCTTGGAGAATCAGATTTTATCGCAACGATATTAGGCGCTGCTATCCGCATAGCTCAATCTCTTGGTCTTCATCGGTTGGGGTCTGACAAGCCGTTGATCGGCATCACAGACCCGAAAGAAGCCAAACGTCGGCTAATTGACAGAGAAGTCCGGAAAAGAGCATGGTGGTTTCTCATTCGACAAGATTGGCTTCAAATTCCATTTATGAATACGTACACCATCCATGCCACTCAGTTCAATACCCCAATGCCTTCTCTTTGTTACGAAGATACTGAGGAGATGATCCAGTCTGAAAAGATTGTAGAGCAAGGCATCAATACATACACGCAAGGAAGTTATACCAGAGTCCTTAACCGCGGTATGACAGATTTATCCCCTGCTCAGGACTACCTTCTGACAAGATATAGTGTCTGTGTTAATCTGGAAGACCCAGGATCGAATGTGCAGCCTCGGTCACCCTGACAAGGATTCAAGCGGACTAAAAAAGCTGTATGAAGAGGTCATTCTAGCAGACTCTGAATTGAAAAATATCATGAAGACAATGCCATGGTTTTATAGAGACGAAGTTCCCAGTGGAGCTGGTCTACCTCAAAATATCATCCAACAACGGCGGATAACATTGCTATCCATGTTTCACAAGGTTATTTCTGCCAACACCGGGCAATTAGTTACTTGCTAATTATAAACTTTTAGTTTTATACGATCCACCGACATTTTCAAGTACTGAGCTTCAAAGACCCCTGGTTTTCTTTTACCAAGGTATGACTGAACACATTTCATTCAACTCTCATACTCTCATGCATCGCTTACGCCATCCTGTCAGCTTTCCTGTCTCCCAATTGCTCGCAAGAGCCTTCAAAAGATCTTCTCTCTCCCGAATGACGAGCATACCTGGGCTGCTAGAGGCATTTGGACGACCAGTACACATCTTGTTGCTGCAGCCATTTCCCTCATGTTTGAAGAGTTGTTTGCTACAAACGACGAAAGCAAAATTCTAGACAGCGAAGAAATCCAAGAACTAGCTCGCCAATGCTCTCTGTCGCTTCAAGAAACTTGCCACAAGAGCGAAATCGCGCGAAAAGGAGTTCGCATCATCACTTTCCTCCTGAGTTTAGCCCAGGATCAGCAAGGTCGCGAGCGTGGGCAATTCGACCTGGAAAAGATTATTGCCCACGTGAGGGAAGATGCGCCAGCACACACAGACATTCGCTCTGACTTGGAAGAGATTGACTTGTTCAACTACATCGACTGGCCATCTCCCGGCGCATCCGCGTTGCGAAATTGGACGGACTAACCCACCCCTGTCTCCGCTTGGCCGTTGCTTACATGGGCGTGCTCTCAAGGTTTGCACAATTTTTTTGCGGCACAGAGCTGACGACAGCCCAATTCTTGGCATGTGACAAGTCAGGCCCAACTTCGGGGGTGAAGCCCTCGGTTTTAGTGACTCATTGATCAGGTGAGAGGGTGCGGAAAGGCAGACGTGGAAATTGCCCACCCGAAGTTGATGCAGCCACGTTCTGCGCTGCCGAGACCCAGGGGCACGGGATTGGTTGCTGGTCTGTAGCGCATTAAGCTTAACTGTTTGCAGAGATCTTCTAAAATATTTTCCCGATTGCTATTTTTAGTCCAATTACAAGAGAAATCAATCAGTTTGGGTTAGGCTATGTGTTTTGGATCTGCAGAGACTGGAAGTCCGACAATCATGGCTCATGTCCTGGCGGGAATCAATGGCGATTCCGCCATTTTTCACAATGGGTGCAAATTCGCCGTTTGCTTTTTTTGTGAGGTGCTAGCTCTTCCTTGTGCGCGTATTGGAATACTAGTCCTCCGACCATCGGCCGCGGTGGAGTTTCGATGTGTAATGACAAGATGACAATAACGCCCTGTGTAGACAACAACGCCCATGACACGGAGACCCACAGTTGGGATGTCTGCAGAATGAATTGAAAAGTTGACGGTTTTCAGCCAGTTTTTCAGGTTTTCTGTTGCTCTGTAGAAGCAGACAATCTGAGCTTTCAATATGGCTACTACACACACTCAGACCGTCCTTGTTCCCTCAAGCGGAAGCGAGAATTTCTCGGAGAGAAGTGTTCCAATTACACTCTTGGATGAGAGTGCTTCGGAAAAGTCAATCACTTCACGGAAGTTTTCTCGCCTGCAAAAAACCGTCGTCACGATCTTATTGTCTGGAGTTACCTTCACCTCGAGCGTCATCAACGGCCTTGTTATTGTTGGCCTGCCCGCTATTACAATAGATCTTAAACTCCCATCATCACTTGCTTTTTGGCCTGCCTCTGTTTCTGGCCTAGCAACCGCATCCACTCTACTTCTGGCCGGGTCCGTTGCCGATGTCATTGGCCCTCGTTGGGTTGACCTGGTGGGATGCTTTGCTAGCGGAGCGCTCATGATTGGTCAGGGTGCCGCTCGGAAGGGCACGGAACTGGTCGCTCTAAGAGCCCTTCAGGGAGTTGGCCTTGCACTTCACCTGTCTTCCTCTGTCGCTATTATCACAGAGGTCCTGCCTCAAGGAAAGGGTCGCAACATGGCGTTTTCCATCCTTGGGCTCAGTCAACCATTTGGATTCTCAGTTGGCCTGGTCCTGGGCGGTATTTTTGTTGACACCGTGGGCTGGCGAGCAGGCTGGTTCCTGTCTGGTGGCCTGACGTTATTGCTTGCCATCATCGGTGTCTGGGCTCTGCCTCGTGGTCGTAATGAAAAAAGCATTGCCGAAATACTCTCCGATTTTAAAACAAAGGTCGATTGGGTTGGCGCATTCCTCGCCTCTGGATTCATGACGCTGCTGTGTTATCTTCTCGCGTAAGAAACTTAAAAACCGACTTTTCACATGATAAAAGCTAACCTAATTGTCAACAGTATTCTGAGTGCAGATGTAACTCGAATCAAAGAGCCTTTGAGTATCGTCTTTCTTTGTCTTAGTGTCATCGCTTTGGTCGCATTTATTGGGTGGGTACATATCCGGGTGAAGCGAGGAAGGTCGGCCCTGATTCCGAACTCTCTATGGAAGAATGCAACATTTTCAAGCATCTGCGCCACCATTGCACTATCTTTTGCCGTTATCAATTCAATGGAGCTTTTCTGCAGCTTATTGTAAGTTTTCCAATCTCTTTACGCGACATTGCTAACATGATCCAGTTTTCAAGAAGTCCAGGGGCTCTCTGCTCTGCAGGCTTCTATCCGTATTATCCCATGCACTGTGGTTGGCATCCTTGTAAACCTCATCATGGGTTTCTACGTGCACAAGATTCCTGCCATTTGGATCGTCACGGTGACATCGCTTCTTTGTGCCGTGGCCCCACTTCTGATGGCTATTATCAACCCGTCTGCGTCGTACTGGGGGAACGCTTTCGTTGCCCAGCTATTGCAGCCCGTCAGCGTCGATGCCCTCTTCACTGTCGGTCTAATTATCATCACTGACGTCTTCCGCGAGGACACCCAAGCTCTTGCTGGGGCAGTATTCAGTACCGCCTCGCAGTTCGGCAGCGCGCTTGGTCTCGCCATTTTACAAGTCATCTCGACCATGGTGACAAAAAAGCACGAGGGAAGTGAGGAGACGGTTGCTCTGATGGAAGGATATAGGGCTAGCTTTTGGACAATGTTTGGCTTCATGATGCTGTGTACGGCAATTGGCCTCGTGGGACTAAGGAAGACAGGCAAAATTGGTCTAAAAAGAGATTGATTCAGCGAGTAAAGCCCAAAGATAAAATTTCAGAAATAGTTTACAGTAATAAGTCAACGATAAGTCTAGAGTCGCCAAGAAGAAGGTTGGCTTACGAAACAGTAATGATAATGTATTTCAACACCAAGCTCTCACTCACCAAGCAGGACAAAGTTGTGAATGTGGATTCAAAAGAAGAAAACGGCACACAGAAAAGAAAAGATTGGGTATTCATTCATTCATTCATGGTGCATAAAAAACCACCACCATGAAGGCCTTGTAGAACTCTGTGTTTGAATGGTTCCTCGTGTACTGCTTGTTGGCATCGACAAAACAAATAAAACTGATCGGTCAGAACCAGGCAGACGAGGCCAGAGGCCTTGAGAAAAAGAAATTGACACGTCATTTGAATTATTTGGATCATGTTGCAAAAAACCAAAAAATGGGGGCCTGCCCGGGGATCGAACCCGGGACCTGGCATATTTTCTCTGTGAGAAGAGGGAAGCGAATCCCGAAACGCCAATCATACCACTAGACCAGCAGGCCTGTTATTGGATATTGGCTGCCTTTTTTTATATTATATCCTCACAATCAGATGATTGCAGAATTCATCAATGCCACAGATGCTTACCTCTGACCATGCACAATTGCGGATCTTGCCCAAGGTGGCGCCTTGCATCTGGAGAGTGGCTGTGAGAGGGGCTGAATTGAAATTACGATCATGTCATATGCCACCAGCCTCCGTATTGACCAATGCGTCGCTCACCTGTTTCTGTTTGTTGGCACATGAAGAGTCGCGTTGGTGCCTGACCGATTCACGCCGTCACGGTTACCCACACCGCATCCCTCATTAGCCACCTCTGTTGCATCTTGACTCCACAAGGGCTCTGAAATATGAGTAAGGATCATTGGTTTAATTATGCATTTGTGTATCTAGCATAACTGTGCCGTATTTTCTCGGCATTTGCAAAAAATGCGTACAATCGTCATTCAAGACCGACACCGCAATTTCGATGTTGATCAGCAAAGTTCGACCACACGCCCTTCGACATTATTTCTTGATTTGGACATGATAGAATGATCAACCTAGTGCATGGCAACTGCAAAATCGTACGACTCGAGTGCCTTGATGTACTCCTCTAAAGTCACGTTAGGGCAACAAGGTCCTCCGTTTAGATGCATCTCGGTGACATAATAACTTACTTGGCAGCCTCCACCTTGTTCCTAATAGCTCCAAAACATTCTTGATATCAGAAACCATTGACAACCACTTCTGATCATCCGTCTCATATGAATACCAAAGGTAGTTTGCGGCAGCTTGGTAGAGAGAATTGCACACCAACGGACTCATTCGCAGCAAACCTCCCAACTCTGCAGCTGCCCATATCTCTTTCGAGAACAGATGGACAGCATCAGAGACCTCCCTGAGGCCGCTAATGGCCAGTCGTTGCATTTCCAAGAAGGTGGGGGAGCATAACTGGTCAGGATTCCAGTTGTCGGTGCAAGAATACCTGTCGTAAAGGCTTAGTATAGCACTTTGGCATAGCCCGATTGCCGTGAAAAAGGTCAAGTGAGCTGTTAGGTCATTAGTCTTCTCTAAAAGCTCCTTGGAATCATTGAGGACGGTAGAGTGAAATGCCCGTAGCGTATGATGAAGCTGAACAGCTTCTTGGAACCGAAACTCAGACTCCATATCGATGTCACTTAGATGCCTAAGAACTCGAGACAGCAGATGGGACGCTTGGCAAGTTCGAGCGAACGGGCAAACTTGGATGTTTGTGTTGGCCGATACCGCAAGGGGTTGAGCAAGATCAAGCTCCTGCTTAGGGTTAGCTGGCTTGGTTTCTAAGATGCGCATCGAATAAGAAATACCCCTTTCTCCCAATGCTTGTCATCTATAGGTAGAAGATCATTGGGTCGCGCATCTTCGCACGCGAACGGACGATGCCTTCCGCCAATATTGACGAACCTATTACCTGTAAGCACCCAGTCTATGATGATACTAAGTTTAGTAAGTTGTGGCCAGATACCTGTCTAGAACAATGACTGCCCACCACGCCCTATGTCTTTCTTCAAGCTCGGTAGATGCTACTGCTTGTAGTTAGATATGAAGGAAACCAATATCAAAGTCAAAGTATTTACCCGGAGGGACGAGCATTTGCGGTGCTCTACGTCTATCATGGATTCCCATAGCATACCCCAGTCTTGCGCAATGACCTACTGTAAGATATGCCGCTGGGTATATTGCATTCGATATCTCGTACAAAGCCACCAGCAGGTAGGCTTGTAGTAATCGTATTGAGAGAACGTTTCTTTGCTCGACATAGGTGCAGTAGGATTTCACAAGCCCGTATATATCACTAGAGGGCACGTCTTCGGAGCTATCCGACGATTGGTTATGCAACTGCATAGCAATCATCAAAAGGCAAGTGTCGACGTTCATGGACTCCGCCGAGTTGGACAACTCCCGATAAAGTCGCACCTTGGAAACTATCTCGATATACATGTTACAAATTGCATTCATGAAGGGATTTATGCCAATGGTATTACCGATAGGAAAAAAAGTGTGGATAGAGTTGAAGTAAATATCCGCATCGCGTGTGAAAGACTGGCTCTTTGTATACTCGACCATGTCGTGCGGCAGACTAAGATTTGGTTTTGGTAGACGAAGTTGCATCTGTTGAAAGTAGTCGAAATCGAGAAAGAAGATGGTTGGAAAGGACTTTTGGATTTGCAAGGATTCCGAAGCCGTTGATGACCCAGGACTAGCTCGCGGCGAATAGCCGAGACCCGATGCGAACAAGTTGCTTGGACTTCTGCCCCCGACTGTCGGCCTCTGGCTATCTTGAGAAGATGCCGCAGGAGAATTGTCCACGCCGTAATCGCATGGTCTGCCATTCTTCCGGCAAAGGGAACATTCGGGGAGCTCTTTGGTGCATTTTCGTTTCTGCTTGCGACATGTCAGGCATGCGCGAAAAGCCAAGGCCGGCGCTTCATCAGACATGATTATGGGTTCTCGCAAGTCGGTCTTGGGTAGTTTGGATGATAATAATGAAATGAAGCGGGCGGAATGCGGCTCGATGCGGGTTCGGGCGGCCGCACAGTCGGGCGGGATGACCTTTATCCTTGGTGCGAGCGAATGATCTTGCAATGTGGAGACTGACCGAGTCAAGAGGGCAGACGCCACAGCCACCGTTAGTGTAGTCCGCTTTAGCGGAGTTTGACCACAGGCGGCCTTCTGAAAGAGAGTTACGTTAGACATCAATGACATTGAGCACAGCAATCATTATGTGATCAAGTTAGAATTCATTCACTTTGCACGATTGGCCTTCCCGTTGATCTATTTAGACACTGCATTCGCTGCTCTGAAACATGAAAGGAGGGTGGGCTTGAAAATTGATGGTCCATTTGATCCTGAAAAAGCAAAGGTCATGGCGGCATATTACAGGTCGGGAGAGCTTGGGAGCGCGGACAGGCGGACACGCTTGCGGCCGCATCCCGCGTCCCTGCACCCACAGCGTGAGATTTTCGGGTTGATCACTTGGTCACCAATTTTGGCGCGAACTAGTTGGTTGAGCTTGAGCCATCAATAATTACGATACGGCGCATGTATATAATGCCCCGACATGACAGCTGTATGCCAACATCATCATCATCATCCTCATTCACATCCTTCCATTCTACAATATCTTTATCCAATCAGACACAATGCCTTTTTCTCCTTCAGACATTCCTCAGCTTGCCGGAAAAGTCTATCTGGTAACTGGAGGAAATGCAGGCATCGGTTATCAAACGGTTTTGCAACTCGCTATTCATGGCGCCCGCGTTTATATGGGCTCTAGATCTGCCGACAAAGCATCTGCTTCACTAGAAACCATCAAGTCCCTATGCCCTGAAGCCGACGTCCATTTCCTTGAAATGGATCTAATGAACCTTGCAACCGTTGTAAAAGCGGCCGATGAATTCAAAGCAAAAGAAGACAAACTCAATGGATTGGTCAACAATGCTGGAATTATGGCAACTCCATTCGAGAAAAGTCGCGTTGACGGATTCGAAGCCCAATGGCAAACCAACTACCTGAGCCACTGGCTTTTGACATGGCATCTACTCGACCCGTTGAGAAAGGCAGCTGAAGAGCCCGGAGCGCAACCCGGAAATGCTCGCGTGGTGAATTTGACCAGCGATGGACATAAATATGCCCCAAAGTCGGGGATAGACTTTGATGATATCAATCAAGTCAAGGGTGGAATTTGGAGTCGTTACGGCATGAGCAAGCTCGGAAATATCTTACACGCCAAGCAAATCCACAAGTTATTTGGCCCGCAAAGTACGGAGGCTGGAAGTGCGGGAATCTGGGCCATGACAGTGCATCCCGGATACATCGACACGGGCCTCGTCACAAATACAAACCTTCCCAAATGCCTTTACTCGACCCTGAAGGTTTTTGGGGTGTACCGACCTGCTGAAGAGGGCGCTTACAACTCGCTCTTCACCGTTGCTTCGCCGGAGATAAAGTCAGCGGATAGTGGGGCGTACTTTGAGCCGATTGCAAAGAAGACTGAACCAAGCAAACACGCAAGAAATGCGGATCTTGCTGAGCGATTGTGGAAATGGACTACTGAGGAGATGCGACAGAAGAATCTTCTGTGATGATGGGCGAGGTTCTAGAATAGCTGTTTTCTTTTTCACACCCTCATGTACTTGGTATTGGATTCATGCGCTGCCTTTCTACTTCAACGAACATAAACAAGGACCAACGGAATAATTTTAGGCACAACGGGATAGAAGATCATAATAATAACAATGCGCGATAAAAATTCTAGAGACGTATCGACGAGCATGTCTGAAAATGGGTGGGCGCAATCAGTGATTAGATACATTGCAAAAGTCATCTCCGGTTCCCTATTCTGTTACGCAGAGCCCAATACTGAGACCGAGCTTGCTTTTAGTCACTGTAATAAACGACGCCGAACTTTTCAATCGTCTCTTTGACGACGCTTTCACTTTGCAATTCTTAAATACGTCTGCTGGAATAGAAAGGGCGCCTCTCCGCCTGGGACTTCGATTCTGATTCTCTTTGGGAGTGACTTTGGGTGTTCGAAGTATACGGGCAAGTACCTCGGAGATCTGTGGCCAGACACACGAGTCGCACCGACGAGGAGGCAGTCAAGTAGCTTACGAAGTTTTACGCTGGTTACTCAAACTGAGATGTAAGCCGGGCTCGCCAGGTGTCAAAGCGGGTGTGAGACTAACCTGAGCGGAGAGTGGCTCTCGGGCGGAAAATGGACATCCACGCGGGCGGATGCGGGCGGGTGCGGATGCGGACGCGGACGCGTCCGCTTCGTGCACCGCTCATGTGGCGCCAACACGGCACGCCTGGGCCGCCTCGGGCAAACTGAGGATGTAATAGACCAACGAGTGGTAACTATGTTTAGTGCCAATGTGAGACCGACTATGCATGTTTCAGTTCTTAAGGCAAACTCCGAGTCTATTCCCGAGTGCCACTCCTAAATGACTGGCTACCAGAGCCCAGACACTGTGCCCCGACAAGGTTTGTACATGCGCAAGCTTCAGTTAGATCCGCAAACCTCCGTCGACTTGAGGGATCACTGCAGCTAAAGCGGTCACACACACAGCAATGGCGACAGGTCTGTGGGGGAGATCTCCTACTCCCCCAGATCTCAAATGACTATTTATTCTTGACTGGCATCCGTCTCTTCAGCGCCTTCATCCACAACTCTCTCATCTGATCATCACATCCTATTCAATTCAATCACACCAAAAAACTACAATGGCTCCTGTCTGGCTTGTTACCGGATCTTCTCGCGGCCTTGGCCTCTCAATTGTTGAAGCCGCCCTACAAAATGGAGCCAACGTTATTGCAACGGCTCGAAATCCCGCGCAGCTCCAACCTGTAGTCGACAAATATGGCTCTGACAGGATCTTTCCAGTTGCTCTTGACGTTGCCGACAACGATGCTGTCCATAAAGCCGTCAAGTCCGGCCACGAGAAATTTGGCAGAATTGATGTCGTCGTCAACAATGCGGGATACGCCAACCTTGCCTCAATCGAAGACATTAAAATTGAAGATTTCAGGGCTCAGCTCGATACCAACTTTCTGGGCGTCGTGTATGTCACCAAAGCAGTCCTCCCAATTCTCCGCAACCAGGGATCTGGCCACATCTTCCAAGTATCTTCGCTTGGTGGAAGAGTGGGTAGCCCCGGGCTTTGTGCCTACCAATCTGCGAAATGGGCCGTTGGCGGGTTCTCGACCATCTTGGCCGCTGAAGTCGCCCCATTGGGCATCAAAATTACCGTGCTGGAACCTGGCGGTATGAAGACGGACTGGGCTGGGCCTTCGATGCAAATCCCCCCAGTTAGCGAGCCATACAAGCAAACTGTGGGCGCCTTTGCCGAAACGTTGCGAACCATGTCCGGAAATGAGGTTTCAATTCCGGAGAAGGTTGCCAAAATTATTGTTGATTTGACCAAGGAGGCTGAGCCACCCTTGCGCTTGTTGATCGGAACAGACGCTGTTGAATATGCCGGGAAAAGCGCGCAGGCTCTTGCTGATTCGGATAAGAAGTGGCGCGACCTGAGCATCTCTTCCGTTTGAGAGCAGTATCAAGAATAGGCAGGGTTGTATACTGATACTAAAAAAGCAGTTTCATTAAATACTAAATAAAATGATGAGCCAAAAGTCTGACAACGCCTCGCGACGGGCCACCTCACTAATTTAACAAAATAAATAAAATAAACCAACATAAATGACCTAACAAATAATAAGATTAGTTTTATGTACTATGCTAGGGCTATAAGATATTATTTATTATTTTAGGCCTTGGATTGAAAAAACTGGAGAGGTAGTCACAATCGAAAGGTAGCACTGGTATTGCCAGACTTTTGGCTCGTCATTTTAATATAGTATCAGTCTGATCTACTAAATATCATTAAAATTTTATAACTCTGACCTAGATAAGGGGCTTAGCCAAGACGATTCGCGATAGTTTTGGTGTAATTTGTACGATCTCGCGACAGCACCAAGCAAGGCTAGCAAGATAAGATAGCGATAAGAAACACGGACAATATTCTTTAGATAGCAACTAGTAATAGTAGTTATATTCCCAGTCTGGTGGCTGTCCTAGTGTCAAACTTGGAGAATCAGGTAAACTCAAAGGATTGAAAGCATCTTGGCTCCTCTGCAACAAATCCGCTATCTCCCAGTGCCGATTCTCCCGAGCAAATCTAATTGCCCGAGAAAAGCCAGTAAATACATCAGGCCTCGCATCCCATTTTAGAAGAAATCGCACCATCTCCATCCTTCCATGCTCAGCTGCGCCCTCGATGGCAGTTCGGCCCTCTTCTCTAGCTGCGGGCGCATCCACGTTGGCTCCGCGACGCAGCAAAACGTCTGCAATGTGTAGCTCACCTCTGATGGCGGCCCCTTGTATCGCTGTGATTCCACCCACAGCGGCCGGCTCGGCGTTGACGTCAGCGCCGTGATCCAGGAGTAGTTGCACGAGTTCGAGCTTGGGCTCCTCGGAAGAAACAGCCGCTTGGAGGGCAGTGCGGCCAAACTTGGGGCAAGCTGAAGCGTTGACATCGGCCCCGTTGTCCAAGAGAAGCATTACGGTTTCAATCTGATGTTCCAATGAGATACTTGTGGATGACGCCACTGCAGCTTGTAGGGCAGTGCACCCCTTTTTGCCCATGGCTGGGGCATTCACGTCAGCTCCATGGCTGAGTAAGAGCTGGGCGACATTCAGATAGAGATTACTTGAAGCAACCTGCAAGGATGTCATGTCTCCGTAATCAGGAGACCGGTCCTCAACTCTTGCTCCTACTTGCAATGCCAAATGAATGTTTTCAAGGGTCTCTTCTTCGTGGTTTCGATACTCCGCCATCCTTTGCAAAGGCGTCATGCCATCGAAGCAAGGAGGACGGTCCGGAATCTTAGTGTTCAATCTCATTCCAAGATAGTCATTGTTCATCAAGCGGTGCAGAAGCTTGCCATGTCCCCCGTTTGGACGGTTCACTGGAGCGCCACGCGCTAGCAGCTTTCGAAACATGGAGGCCCGGCCATATGTTGCAGCTTCTAATACCGTAAAGCCATGGAATTCTGCGGGTGGCGCTGTCATGTCGGCCCCTGCATCCAGCAAGCACTCGATGCACGCCCAGTGATCCCAGTATGTCGCGGCTTGAAGAGGAGTCATTCCACCAAAATCAGCCGCGGGCATGTTAACATTTGCGCCCCAATCAAGCAAACAACGCATGAGCGCAACGTCTCCTTTCCTAGCAGCTATATGCAGGGCTGTGAATCCTTTGGTCTCGGCCCCGTTCTCAATCACGGTGAGATTAATGTCTGCTCCCCAATCGATCAAACATCGCACAAGCGCAACATCCCCTTTTCTAGCCGCAATATGTAATGCTGTGAGCCCTCGGTATTCTCCCCAGTCGCCCCCTCCAACTACAGGCATTCTGACATTTGCACCCTTGGCGAGTAACAAATCCACCAGTGCAAGATTTGCACCGTCTACCGCCACATGTAAGGCAGTCATGCCGCTCTTCTTATCGTAGTTGTTAATGGCTACACCCATATGGATCAACGCACTGCAGCTATAGAGATTTCCCTCAGAGGCTGCGTGTATTAAAGCTGAAGTTCCAACAAGGGATATGTCATATCCGGCACGGTCCAGGATAAAGCACAAATTCGCATCCATCTCTACTCCACTTTCGTATACTTCTTCCAACAACTCGTCCAGGTCAAACTGTGCTCCCGCTTTCAAGAGGAGGCTGACCAGGCGTTCCCGCTTTGATGCAGATGGGCCCTTGCCCGCTTCACCAAGATGCGACTCGCCTTCACTATTATGCAGCATTGCAATAACTAGTGGGTGGGTTCGTCCGTATCCGAATGGAACAAATGGGTCATCATTATTCCTACTGTTAATCCCTGTTGATCGTTTGATCCTGAGACAATAGAAGCGATATTTCTGAGCATTGGGGTCGACTCCCCGCCGCAATAGAGTGGTTACAGCCTCAACGTCCTTCTCGCTGATGGCTTGAAGCAATGCGTACTCGAGTATTTCATCGCCAGGAAGCTGGCCCTCTGAAAGGAATTTGGAGAGGCTCATATCACCCTTACCCGCAGATATTATCAGCTGCTTTATATCTGCAGTCTTCCAGTTCATGCTTCCAGCAATCAGCTCATATATATCCTTCGAGGACCTAGATGCATGATGCATGAGATCAAGGCTGTATTCAATTTTGACAGAATTTATGAGCATAGCCTTCACTGCCTCAAGATTCCTCTCACGAATGGCCAAATGAAGAGCCGTGATTTCCTCGCCATTATCTAAATAAATGGGCTTATTGGCGTCGGCGCCAGAGTTGATGAGAATTCCGATCGTCTCCTCTGACCCGTGCGTCGTCGCCCGGCTTAGTGCAGTCCAGTGCCCACAGTCTGATTCAATTGCCTGATTAATATCCACTCCACGACGGAGGATAAAAGCAACTACTTCCAGATTATGGGCACCCGCTGCTTCAAGGAGCAGTTGAGTCCCTAATGAACTCGAGAAGACGCACGGGTTCGCAATTCTGAGTAGATCCAATGCCTCTTGCGGTCTTTCCTTAAACCAGCTATTTAAGCAGTCGAAATGGACATCGGATGATAATCTGGATAAGCATTTTGCCTCCAATACTTTAGATGTCAAGGCGCAGATATCCGGTACCTTTGGCGTATATGTTCTGATAAAGTCGGAGAATTCGTTCATGCATTTGCTTCCGATTACCCAGTCTATAAACTGGTGGGTGTCCTCCAATTGAAGCAAGTTGTTTGATGCGAGATATGCAATAACGAAGAATATTTGCTTGAGAAGTTCAGGCGATCTCTTGTCCCATGGTAATGCCTGACCATTTCGTCGCTCGATTATATCCTGCACCTGATCTGCAATAGGATGCATGATGTGAAAGGATGGAATCCAACGCGTAAGGCGTGCTAGAACCCACCCACTCTCCTCTTTGAGGTCAAATGTAGACAATGAGCAACAGTCATTTTTGCACAGTGGTGTGGAAGGTTGAAACTGTGGAAATATGCGGGACACATCTACCCAGGCATCATCAGTATTTACATCTCAAACTAACTCCCTTAAATATTACCTACCTTCTGAGAGCCAAAACGATTGGATACAGGGCTGGGGATAGCACAATATCCCAGTAGGGATAAATGAGGTTGTGCCAACTGTACGGATTTCTAGCGGAAAGCTCGGGCTTCTTTGATATCCCATCACTTCAGAGTTGATACTTTCCACTGTTTGCAAAATGCTTAACGGAGTATCGAATGCTTGTGACTGGGCATCAACAGATTCCGAAAATATCGTCTCGCCGGGGGTGATCTGCATGATATCGGAGTCTCTCTCGGTCGTCATTTCTTCATCCTCCCTCATTGGAGTTCGGATTTCAAACCGACCCTGCTCGATTTCATCTGCATCAAGAACCGTCAGATTAATGATATGAGGCCTGGGTGAATGCGAGCCACGAACCCATGCTTTTAAATCTGTGCCCTCCATCGTTACTATACCTCTCCCTAGCTCTTTGGACACGATCTCGGCTTAGACGTCGGCCGTATAAGTAAACATCAGAACCAATTCCTCTGATGTCTCGTTCTTTCAATATGAGAATAATTGTACGCCACTCTTTTGCCGTGATTTTCTTTTGACGACCCCACCTTGACTTGAACTGTCTGATACTATTGGCCAAGTCAAATTTAGAACAAAAATTTGGTATTATGGTGCTCACGTGATGTTTGTTCGGTATGTTCTGTTGATATATCGAATGGTTTCCTCGGCTGTTTGACGCCCATATATATACCGTCTGAAAACGTCAGGTGTGTAGGGTTCCCAATTAACAGGCATGTTCCGGGAATGTCGACAAAATTGCTTTAGACGTCTCTTCTTATGGAGGGGACGGAATCAATTGGTAAAACGCGATTCTTTGAAATCATTCCTTGACTTTGAGGCGAAACGTGTCGGTCTTCTTATAGCTCCAAGGTCAACGAATCATATGCTGTTCGGGTCAGCATTCGGCACGGAAAATCTAGAGCTGCCGGTTCTTTTGCAGCAGATCTAAGAATTATCTTGTGTAATGTTCTAGGCTTGGGGGCTGTAATGTAAGGCAGCCTGGTTCGCCATCTCATCCAGCTGGTTTATGCATGGGGCTTATGTCTATTGGCTGACGACGAACACCTTGGACTCGGCTAAAAGTAAGGTTGGGCTGAAATTACACATCGATACCTTGAGCTATCCAATCATGCGTCTCGAACTGTGCTGCCGCACACCCATCCACCCATCCGGCAACTCTTGCGCCCGCAGAGCGTCAACGGCCAAAGTCCGAATGGAATGTGCCGCTACCAGCCGCTGCCGCGTCTTGCCGGGCCAGGGTATTTGTCTACTTTTCTTGGGCTTCCAGCTCTTCTATTTCATCAATGACGCTAGAAAGCCCTGGCACGCTGGCAATTAGGTAAGTGGCTGCGCACAGATGTCAGCAGAGACCCCTCTCGTCTTCGTCTCAGTGAGGGGTAAGGTTGAATCGCAATGTACAGGTCCATAAGCAAGGCATGATTGGGTTCCAAGAGGAGTTCCGCGTCATTGATTTCAGGCATATTCACTTTCAGGTGCAACTTGGTCTTAAGTCCTTGTGTATTTTTTTCGGACACGTAAAATGGTCAAGAAAAAAAAGTCTAGATATTAAACGCCAATAATATACACACACAGTCGGGTTTGCCTGCGAACCACGAGCACTGTGGATAGAAAAGACCTTTGGGACTTGGCGCATCAAAAATCTGCCCAAGTGGCGTCAATGAAGTGAATACCGATAAATGTTTTTTCCGTTTCATTCGTGTTCTCAACCAACTGTCATACCAAACGACTCCTTCCAGCATATGTGGAAGAACATCGGGAACCAACCAGGCCCATATCGATCAATCCTTAGGCGAGGGAGAGAGGTAGGCGCCAAGACTGCTTAGAATTAGTTTCCATCGTTTAAATAATCCGGAGACAGTGCTTACCCAATGATCCCGTAGCAAGCACACATCAATGCTCCCTTCAATCCGATGGTCCTGAGGCTAATACCGCTCTCGTTGAGAACCAAGAGAATGACCAAGAGAACTGTGCCTACTAGTGTCGTGGTTTCGAAGTAGTTGAAAGTCAACTCCAGTTTGCGGTGCAAAATCCACCCCGCTATCACCGTCAAGGGAGTCACGCAGAGCGCAATCTGGATGGCCGAACCAACAGCCACAGCCACAGCCAGATCCAGTTTGTTGCGAACTGCCACCGTCACCACGGTGACATACTCTGCGATGTTTCCCACAACCGGAAGAATAATCAGGCCAATGACACCTTCCGATAGACCTCCCTCGTGCGTAACGTCGTCGATAGTGCTGACCAGGAACTCTGCACAAATTGACATGATAATCGATGTCATTATTAGGATGAAGACCGAAGCCATCCTCTCCCCAGTTTTGTTTTGACGTGTGTGGGCAAATGCTGGCGGTGGCATGTCCAGGCGAGGTGACAAGTCAGGTATCGTTTCCAGACCAATTCGCACGGGGGCTGCTCCGGTCAGCGACGATTCTCTGCTGTGTCCTCTACTGGAGCTGAGCGAGTGAGCCCGGGAATTTCTGCGCGCACGGAAAATCTGGTGCGACGAGCCGGGGCGTGTGTTGATATCCGCGCTTCTGCGGCGGGAGCTTTCGACGAAGCGCTCATCGCTGAACTCCGTCCCCCGTTGGGCTGCGGAATGAGAAGGGTTCGGCACATCAGCAAATCGAATGGCGCGTGAATAATTAGGGTCTTGGTTGCGAGAATTTAGACCGAGACCATGTTCGTTGCGAGCCAGGTGGCCCTCGTTAGTCAAATGCTGCAGTGGGATAGCCGCCTTATCCTTGGCAGACCGCGACTTCAGTTCGTGAACAAAATAAAGAACGTAGATGAAGAGCACGATCAGAGATGAGACTCTGCTCATGGTGAGAGCTGGTGCAGTAATCTTATGCGAGGTGTCAAAGGTGTAATCGAAAGCCGTCTATCCTAGTCAGCAATGGCTCGATGTCCCGGATGACGGATCTTCTTACAGGCATCAATAAGACAAAGAGTGATACAAACAGCAGGCCAGCAAGAAGCGATGCCTCTGAGGCATCAAAACTAGCCTCGTGACCAGTGAAACTGCTTGCTAATAGAGCGGTTCCAAGGATCAACAACAAGTTGACGAGGATAGAACCCAGGATAGAAGCTTGGACAATACGAATGTGGTCGTTGACCAAGGCGATGCTGCACAGATTAATCAATTAGTTCCATAAAGGGCAAGAAAGTCAAACTTACATTCTAAGACAGGGTTAGCAATACGCATCAACAACGTAGACGGTGGAAACTCACAAGATTATCAGCTCGACAAGGTTGCCGAGGGTAATGTTCAGCAAAGCACCAATAGTGTCACCAGCATCAGCAGCGATGCGTTCAGTTGCATCAGTCAGCATGGCCGACAACGGGATAATCGCCATGGCATTGCACGTGAAGGTCAAGAGCGGGTTCATTTTGGTCAAGTAGGTTGTCATGCCTATCGGGACAAAGATGAGGAGCGAATTCAGCCAGGATGAAAAGGCCATGGCGCGGACATGGCCAAAGAAGCCCACATCCCCACGTCTGGGGAACCCGCCATGGTCACCAAGGTCGTATTCTGCTGTTAATGATTGAGTTTCGAGATCGTGCACCCGCGACCACAAGCGTCGATGCAGCTGATCTCGTATGCGAAGCACCTTTTGAACGTTGTCTGTGGATTCACTCAGTCAGCAAAAATGAAAATGAAAATGAAAATGAAGAGCATAATTGTTTGAAAGATTGAAAAAACAGAAATTTAGCAATGCAAACAAACATGCCTTTGAAACCAAGACTCAGGCCGCGAGACTCTCTTCTGTGCGACCTGGCACCATCCAACGAATTCCCAATGGGTGGGAGAAACGCGGCTGAACTCTCTTCATCGGGGTGGTCTCCATCATCGCTGCTGGCGCTGGAATCTGAGGAGCCATTGTCCGCCTCAATGTTACGGAATCTATCTGTCACGGGATTCATTTGCAAAAGGACGGACAGCCCACGACGAGACAGAGGATGTCGATGAGCAAAAAGGTGCAGCAGCAGCAAGCAGGCCTGATCACGGGGAGGAGAGTGAAAAAATGGCGGAGAGGGAATGCTGCTAGGTCGCGCGCCAACGTGACCCCCTTTAATTAGCTTATCGTGAACAAAACAAAACCCGATCCGGCCGAATGTCAGATTTGGAGCGCCCCGGAAGGGTGGGACTTTGACGAGAAGCCAAATTATGCACCGGACAAACTGTATGCGCGGGTTCCTGGCGCCAGGGCTGTCGAAGAGGGGTCTTGAAATGGGGTGCCCCTGGATTAGTGTCTAGAACGAGGCTATACGCGGGTAAGGTGCGCGAATGGCACGTCCAGGAAGCCTCGGTTCTGTGGGTTCGCACGGGGGCATGACACAGGCGAACCTATTCAGAGACTATTGGGATCAATTGCAAAACGCTCCGCCAATGCCGGTTGCTTGCCCCCCCCAACAACTCCTGAGCCGAGTGGATCACCAATGGCGCCGGCCGTCTTCCACATTGGTAGACCCCTATGCGATAATCTTATTTCCATGGGTGCTAGCGCTGTCCAAACACGCGGAAAAGAAAAAGGGGTCGCCAATTATGCGCTACCGGAGTACCCAATCCAGACTAGGCGGCGCCCACATCACCGCCCTGGCGGATTTTGTGCACGAAAATTGGAGTCATGTCCACTGACTCAGCGTCCAAAGAGGAAGAATCAGGGGCAAGCGAAACCCCCGCTGGAGCACAGGGGAGGCAGAGCCGTGGCCAGGGTGGGAAACACCAGAGCGAGCTGCCTGTTTATGCGGTATCCGGAGGGATTGAGGGCGAAGGCAGTGCAAGAAATGAGAATAGTAATTGCGATAGCCGTGGATACAACCTCACGTACGTCATGTCGGGCGGGATAGGCAAAAGAAAAGAGGTGCCCAGAAGGAAATTGGACATGTGCGAATTAAAAATAGAGTGCGACCGGCGACGTTTTCTACCCACATTTGCAGAAGTCGACTCCACGCCCCGGGGAGAGCACTCCCTCAGGATTTTTTACCATTCTATCACTGTGAGGCCATGAAAAAGCCTCGCAAACCTCTCGGTTTTATCGTATTATCTTCAAGGCACCTGCGCCGCATGTTTGATCGCCCTCATGTAGAATGTGGTGGGTCACATCCCGGTCGGGCCGCTCAAACCGTAATATGGCAATGACTTGGATACGCGGAAGAGTGCGACATCCATTAAAGAAGATCTACAGTGACATTGCTCGTCTGCATTTGGCATTTTCTGGGCTGCCAAATTTGTGCTGTGCTTGTTGAGCCGCCAACATGACTGGGAGGATGTGCTCTCCAAGCCCAATAAACGGCTCTGGTGGCCACTAGGTTGCTGGGGACTTAGTGAGTTCGACATGAACGTTAATCCACGCTGTCGCTATAAAAAGCTCATGTAACCCAGTAGATCAATGTGAGACCAAGAATGGCGCTACTGCAAATCAGTTGAGTGGCTACATGAACATGCAGACAAAGCTCAACCTCCATCGGTGAACCAGGCGTCGGACTACAGGGTAGCCAAGCGTTCTCAATGACGCAGCTTGTGGTATGACATTTCGGCCACTTTTTGTATCATAACCCAGTTAAAAATACGCTTCAGGCGCAATTTTGATCAATTATAAGTTACAAGCATGCGGTTCATATCAAGGTATAGTGTGCGACATGCCTTGGTGCTAGTCCTGCTTCCATTCGATAATTGGGACGAAAGCATCAACATGCCATAGTCTACAACATGTCCCTGTTCCCAAAAATAATAAATAAATAAATAATACATAAATTACTTAGGGAAATAAATCCAGTACACTGTTATTTATTTCAACTTTTTTTTATTTCAATTTTTTATTATTTATCTTTCTTATTCTAAGTTTCTGCCGCCCGATGGAAGGTCGTGTCTCCGACCCGCCAACCTCTTTGGGGTTTGATCGGTGTCATAGCAAGGTTCTCGAGACAGAAGCCACCGTTGGGGATTTGTCCACTTGTTTACCCTGAGCTGCTACAAATGCGACACTGCAGCCCCCAAATTCCCAGTGCATCAATCCTTGCCATCGGTGGCCTCCCTGTGTTACCTCTGCAGTGGCTGAGTACATCTCCGCCACTTTTGAAGCGGGTCTGGGTCTACAAGTGGCATCGATTTGAGCAAGTGAGCGCTGTGAAACCAGCCGCAGTTGAGCAAAAAGAAAGAAAAGAAAATGGTAAGGTTAAATGGAATTGAACTGCGTTACACGGAAGCTATTCATAGCTTTTGATGACGACACCAAGCTGCGGCGATGGGGTTTGGTGCTAAGTGCCCAAGTCTTAATGGGCCAATTAGCACCCGCGCGCCATGCACTTTGCCGCTGGGCTGGGGCATTTCGGCAGCGTCAGCCAAACAATTTTCGTATTTGAATGCAGGGGCGATCTCTCTTGTTACATGTTTGCATCAGGCAGTTCATGGGGCCTGGCCAAAGACTAGGCGGCGGGATTTGCCTTATTACTTGGGCACGTCCCGTCCCGCTGGTAGCATTCGGCCGAACCCTCTTCACGAACATGGTCAACATCCTAGCCCCCGATGTCCAACGCTAGCATTACCGCGCCGGTGGTCGGGTGGACGGCATCTAACAGCGATCGGGGCAGTCTCGACATCCTTTGGTCCTGTGTGGTAACGATCACGCTTTGCGTTTGGGTGTCGACACATCCGAACGTGCCCTCCCGAAAGGACAAATGGTACCATGAACTCATCGACAGATTCAACCTCGCCTGCATCGGCTTTCTGGGGCCGGATTATTTGATGTGCCTTGCCATGATGCAATGGATGAACGCCCGCCGAAGTGTCAAGGTAAGTCGGCATTCAGCCTGGCGCACCTCGCTTTCGACTAAGTCTGGCACCAGGATTTTCGAGACAGCCCAGACATCCTCCAAGGACGAGAATGGACACTGACGCATGCCTTTTTCACCGACATGGGCGGCTTCCACCTTGCGACACCCGATCACCCAGAGGGATTTCCTATCGACACCGAACAACTCTACTACCTGGTCAAGCACAAGCATGTCGACTTTCCCTCTTTGGCGAGAGACGAGATAGAAGACAGAAACAAATCGGATGGCTTGACAAAGTGAGAACTTTGACAACAGACACTCAGCCACAGCTAACATCCTTTAGGATCATCACTCTTTGTCAGGTGTGCTTCTTTCTCATCAACGAGTTTTGGAGGATCGGCCACGGGTTTCCAATTACAACGCTTGAGCTCACTGCCATTACCTTCTCGCTCGTCATGCTCTGGACCTCTGTCGCCTGGTATTACAAGCCTGTCATTACAAGCCCTATTGTGATACACACCCGGAATGACCGCACAATTTGGGACATTCGCAATGCTGCAAAGGCATCAGTGAGTGCTCTGGGCGATTTCGCGCCATTTTGATGGCTAACCTTCTTCCCTCAGACACACCCAGACCTCCAAGACGAATGGTTTCGAACACCGCTCGCCTTTGTTTCAAGCCATTACTACTCTCATATTAACAAGCACTGGGTTTACTACTCCAACATCAGTTTCCGGCTTCACCTTCCCTTTTTTGGACGTGAAGTCAAAACAAAACCATGGGATCGAATTCCCGGGGATATTTGGCTGCCAGTAAGCTGGACCTGGCCAGACAGATGGTTCATTCTCTGGGGTCTCGTAATCCAGATACCATTTTGCCTGTCCTTTCTCATCCCTTGGTTCTTTCACTTCCCCACCGATGCCGAGAAAAATATTTGGAGAGGCTGCGCAGTCTACCACGCAGTCTACTCCCTCTTCACCACTTGGTACATCCTGTACACATCTTACCTGGAGTACAAGGGTGCTGATTCTCTCTGGCGATTAATCATCGGGACCAAAAAAGAAGAAAGCAGCTCGACCCACGAGAAGTCTCCGAAAAGGGACATTGAAGAAGGAGAACCCCCGGATTCAGATGCACCAAAACGTCCCGTCGGGTGGTTTCAGCGACTAAAGACGACTATCATGGCTAGAGCTGTTGATCTGAGGAACATCAGCCCAGATAAGGACCCTGGCTTGGCTATCCCGCTCCGATGGACGACCATTTGGTTCCCTCCAACGGTTATTTACATTTTTTGTCGACTATTCTTTTACATTGAAGATTTCATCAGCCTTCGATCGCAACCGGCGGCTGTTTACTCTTCTGTTGAGCGAGTGCTTCCATTTCTCTGATACATACGTCGAAAACGACTTGGGAATTATAGACGACGGTAGATTGTTGGGGGCTTCGATGATTGTACTGTTCGGTCGTGGCTTGAAGGGTGGGTGATGGGTTGGAGAATGGCTCTGGCAGGATTTGTGGTGGTGATAGATCTGACTTATGATGGCGCATTTATTCCTTGCTCGCATGCGCTCCCATGATACCCCTGAAAATAATTTACATTTTAAACTCCTATTTCCGAATTATTGTTTTGTCATGCCGCCGCTCCATGTTCGGGGGTCGGCCGCGCGCCGCGTGAGGATGCTTTCGGGCCATTCCCGTGATGTGGGTCGCTGTCAGAGGGCCATTTCTGTGCGGGGACAGAGACTCTAATCCCCGTGATGCCGCACTACAAGACCAGCGGATGCCTGGGACATGTTCTCAATCGCAGAGCTGAGTTATAAGGCCCCAAAAGAGGAATTACTCAGCAGGAAAACATTCAACATGAATTTCTTTCCAGCACCTCCGGTCATTGAAGCAAAAGTCCATGTCCGTATCCCGGATGACAAAAGATGCATCGGGAAAGAGTCGGAATGGAGGGGAGGGTTTGCTCGAGATTTTCAGCACATCTTCCTTGAAGGTCCTGTTGTCGATGATCAGGGAAATCTCTACGTCGTTGACATTCCATATGGACGAATCCTCAAGATTGATACAGATAAGAATGTCCACGTCTGCGCTACATGGGATGGAGAACCGAATGGACTGGTGGGAACGGCGGATGGCACCCTGCTTGTGGCAGACTACAAACAGGTACATGCTGTTTATTCCCTTACACCACTTCGTTGCTGACTAAAATATGATAGGGGATTCTGGAATTTGACCCCCAGACAGGCGAGGTGAAGCCCAAATTGACACGAAAGAATTTGGAGAGGTTCAAGGGACCCAACGACCTGATAGTGGATTCTAAGCAAAATATCTACTTTACCGACCAGGGACAGACTGGCATGACGGAACCCACAGGACGCGTCTACCGCTTGTGCCCGGATGGAAGACTCGATACCCTGGTGGACAACGGGGCTTCCCCGAATGGGCTTGTGCTTTCAAAAGACGAGCGCTTCCTGTACGTGGCCATGACCAGAGCTAACCAGGTCTGGAGGCTTCCCCTCCACAAAGATGGAACTACCTCCAAGGTTGGGGTGTTTTTCCAATCCTTCGGCAACGTCGGGCCAGATGGACTAGCCTTGGATGAGGAAGGCAACCTGTTCATCTGCCAACCCAGCCTGGGATCGGTTTTTGTCGTCGATACTCATGGAATCCCCAAGGCAAGGATCGTCAGCGGCTCAAAGGGGATCAACTTTACAAACTGTTGTTTTGGTGGCCCCGAGCATAAAACATTGTATATTACAGACAGCCTCGAGGGAAACATCCAGACGGTGGAATGGCATTGCAGAGGGGCTGTGCCAGCACCGAAGCTGAAATCTTGAAAGACAAGACTCCGATGTGAGCATCAAGGAAGAATTTGCGGACTAAAGTCTAGAAATTTCCAAAATGAATTTGTCAAGAAAAGATCGGACGTTATCTAATATCTCGCTCTCTTCATAAAAAGTGGCAAGCTCTCATTAGGTCAGCATGTCTCATTGCTGGATTTCATGGACATGTCACACTGCCCATATTTTTTTAACACTAGTAGCAACTTTCCCTGTAGTTGGAGATTTTTAAGCGTAGCTGCCAAGATAATAGCGTCATGACAAATTGGCATGGTAAAAAAATCGGTGAAGAGTGTTCAGTCGCATCCAGACGTGACACCTACTCAGCTGACGCACGCATACCATCCCACCATCGTCAAAATTAATACTGCACGAACTTCGTACTGGTTTAAAGAAACAATTACTACGTCAGGATATAGTGTGGACAAACTAGTTTGTTCTTTCGTTAGTAATTGGACAGATTGATCCTTCGGATCGGGGCCGCGAGATCGCGCGGGCCCGGTCCGATGAGGGGTTCGTCCATTCCAAACTTAGCTTGGTAAGTGAGGGCTCGTGACGATTTGTTTCAGAGGACCCTTGCGACCGGCTTGATTACACGTTTAATCACTACGTAATGTCCTTGGAACATGGGCTGATGGTGGTTTCTCAATACTCCGCTTCTGGCTGCCGGTCTCCGAGATCCAACCTGGGTTGAGGAAACGGCCCCAGCGGCATCCCTGACAGGCACCCCAAGCCCAGCCCATCGGATTTCATCTTCGTTCTAGGGCCATCTCCGCCACCCAACAAACCGGGCCCTCGGATTCTCATCGGAGGTATCCCGCTAGTCTATGGGGTAATCTACTTGGGGTAAGTCCTTTGAGCCTCCTCCCCAGTTTCTCCGCGGGCTAGGGCGGCCCACATTCACGCCGACCCCGTGGAGATGTGGTCCGTGAGCACATGGCTAACACCTTTATTAAGACGTGAACCGTTCCATCGAGGGCGAGTCGGTTGGGTCACAGTTGCTCGGCAGTGCGCTCTGTTTTGTCGTTGCAGTCCGTCACGATGGCAAAGGCTAACATGATCAAGGCCGCGCGGCAGGCCATCAAAGACAGCCCCAAGGAAATTTTCAATTGGTACCTTTTGGTATGCACGTGTGTATGGAGTTTTTCGGGTGTCGCCAAGGGCTTCGACGAGGGTAAGTGGCATCCCAGTGTGATCTGACGACTCGATTGTGGCTAAACTGAAGTGACAGGCAACATTGCTTCTCTCGTCATCATGAGCTCGTTCAAGAAGCGGTTCGGACTTGACCACCTGACCGACGACGAATATGCCGACACCAAGGGTTGGGTAGTATCTATTGCCACAGCTGGAGCAGTCTTCGGCTGTCTGGCTTGTGTATGGGTCACGCAGCGGCTTGGCCGGAAATGGACCTTTCTCCTGTTCACACTCGTTTATATTGGTGGTATCTTTGGACAGACCTTCAGCAACGGCAGTATGGCCGCGTTATACGTGTCGCGTGTCATTTCTGGCATTGGTATCGGTACAACTACGGTGTTGCCTTCAATCTACATTACAGAGGTATGAAAGGGGTGTTTATGATGGCAGAATCTAAAAAAACTGACATGTTGAAGATTGCCCCTGCTTCCATTCGAGGCCTTTTGACCCTCCAGTACACATGCTGTCAGCAACTCGGCGTCGTATTCGGATTCTTCTTCAACTACGGCATCACCAAACACCACGCCGGCGGTAACCTGCAGTGGCAGCTTCCAACTGCTCTTCAGCTAGTCCCCGCCGTCATTTGGGGCGTCGGCGTTTTCTTCACACCGGACACGCCACGATTCTTGTTGATGAAGGGAAAGCGATCGGAAGCTCTCGCCACTCTGGTCAGATTTCGCGGGCTCCCCGAGGACCACCCTTACGTTGTGGCCGAGTTCCAGGGCATTGAGGCACAACTGAACCATGAGATCGAAATTGTGGCCGGCGCCAGCACCTTTGACCTCATCAAGGAGACCTTTGCCGACATTAGCAACAGGCGACGCTTTTTTCTCATCTTGGCTTGCCATGTTTTTGGCCAGTGGTCGGGTGCTAATGCGATTACACAATACAGCCCTTCCATCTTTGGTTATCTCGGTATCAACGGTACCGAGGGCAGATTCTTGGCTACGGGATGTTATGCAATTGTCAAGTTCGTCTCTGTTCTTATATTCTCTGTTGTAGTCATCGATTTCATCGGTCGTCGGCGCTCTCTAATGACTGGTATTATTCTTCAAATTCTCACCTTGTCTTTTGTCGGCGGCTATCTTGGCGTTACCAATGGCCGGACTGCCGAAGACATCGAAGCCAGTAGCTCTGCCATGGCCGCCAGTCGTGCAGCCATTGCAGCAATCTACATTCACGCCATTGGCTGGAGTATTGGATGGTTCTCGATTCCGTATTTGGTTTCCGCTGAAGTGTTTCCTCTACGAATCCGATCTGTCAATGTCTCCATTCTGATGGCTGTCCATTGGGCATGCTACTTCGGATGCTCAAAAGCGATGCCGTCCCTTCTTGTGGCGACTCACCGATACGGTGCATTTATATTCTTCCTGTCTATCTGCACCATATCTCTCATTTACGTCTACTTTGCTCTCCCCGAGACGGCTGGTCGTTCGCTGGAGAGCATGGACAAGCTATTTGACCGACCATGGTATACGGTGCATAAGATTGCGTACCCTACGGCAGAGGACCTGAAGCCTCCTGCTACTCACCAGCCGCAAGACTCAAAACATCGAGATTCTTTAAACTCTAGCCATGTTGAAAGAGTTTGAGTTATGGTGGTTAGAAACACGGCATGATTTTGCGGTCTCATTGGTTTTTCATGAATGGAACGAGACAAATACTCCATGCAGGCTATGAAAATACAACTTGAAGTATGGGCTTACAAATGATACACTCCCGTCTACGGATGTTTAGAATTCTGATAGTCATAGCTAGACGAATCGATAAATAAATGCCCTCATCGATCTTTCACTATCCGAGTCATTAATAACCATTCCAAAAAGCAACCAGAAGTTGACATCATATGTGCAACTGGTGTACCTCTGGGGGTTGCCAAGATGCGTGATCCGAGTGGTGTCTCAATTGCTACCACACGATAGATAAGGGTCTTCGGACCAAATAAGGCAAAAGCATGTTCCCTGCAAATGTAACGCGTGTCCTGCATGAGAGGCAGTGGCATTCCTTGCCTTTATCTAGAGCACATCCATGTTGATAACAAGATTCTCACTGGTCATTGTGACGAGTCTGATTGGGGCCATCTTTGAATGTCTGCAGGGGCCCCGTCAAAACGCTGAATGCAACGTTAGATTCGCAAGCAGAATGGAATCTCTGGCGCTCCCGAAAAAAAAAAACTCCTCAGGCGTGCCGTTACTCTGGGCGTATGAATGGCCCGTGTACTACGTAAAAAGCAGGGTCTTCTGACACTCAAAAACCGGACAGACCCTGCTTTCCTCGTTAAAAACGCATCGTCGCATTGCACGCACGCGATGTCGACCTGTTTTGTCAAAGACGTAGGATCGTACGCGAGGCTTCGGCCCTAAACCGATGAGATTTGCCAGTTTGGGGCACAGCCAGATAACGTTCTTCGCGAGGCAAATGACGCAAGATGCCTGTTCTGGGCAATTCATGGGGCCCCCGCGCGACGGGTGCCCCGCATGTCGACATGGCGAGCCACGGCGCTGACTTTGATGCAGCGGGCACAGACTCGCTCGCGAGCAGGGTGTGGCTCGTTCGTGATCGACATGGATGTTGGTGGACCAAGAACAAGACCCTATATAAAGGTAAACATTGGTCCTCTGGGTGAATTCGAGATGTCGTAGTCTGTGTAGCTCAAGTCGACCATGGCGTCTTTATCCCGGACCCCGAGTGCTGGACCCGCCGAGGACCAGGCGCCTCCTCAAACCGCACTGTTTAAGCTTATTTCTAAGTATATCCCGTACTTCAGGAACCCTGAACATGTGCTCCTCTTCAAGCTAGATTGCCTGCTTCTAGCATGGGCATTTCTCGCCGGGTACGGTCTTATGGCTTTGCAATTTTGTTCAAGCCGCGTCGCTAACTAAAAGATTTCCAGTATCATGAAGGAGATGGATCAATCGGCGACCACGCAGGCATACGTATCAGGAATGAGGGAAGCCTTGGGTCTATATGGCAATGAATTGGTTGAATTCACTACATTCTTCAGCATCGGTTATGCTATTGGCTTGGTCCCAGGCCAGTTGATCCAAACCAAGGCAAGTTAATTTGACGTGCACCAATCCTACCCAAGCGCTAACTTTTTTTCCAGGTTCGGCCGTCCCTTTTCGTCCCATGCTGTGAAATTACTTGGGGTCTCCTTGTCCTGGTGTACGTCTCTCACCGCTGTAAATTTAGCGCACCGACTAATTTCGCGTCAGGACTTGCAAGGCGCAAAACGCCCGGACGATTTACGCCCTGCGATTTTTCCTCGGCCTCTTCTCTGCAGTATTTTGGCCCAGCGTTGTCGCTTTGATCTTCAACTGGTATACGCCAACCGAGCTTGCTGTGAGAATTGCGGCATTTACCGTGTCCGATGTAGCTGGCTCCATGTTCTTGGGCGCCCTGCAGGCAGCGCTTTACACCAACATGAACGGCGTTCATGGCCTCGCGGGCTGGCAGTGGCTGTTCATTATTGCTGGCGCCATCACAATTGGCCAGGGTCTTATCGGATTCGTCACTATCCCGGATACGCCAGCATATACTCGCGCCATCTGGCTTACAGAGTCTGAAAAGGAACTCGCACGCAAGAGAATGAAGGAAGCCGGTACTTCCACCTCGGAACTGATTCCGGCGGCAGTCGTCAAGGCCAAGCTACGAAAGCTCATTGTCCATCCCGTCACCTACTTCTATCTGTTTGCGTTTGCATTCAGCGCCTGGGGCCACAGGGCCAATTCGTACTTTGTCCTGTTCATTGAAAACTTGAAAGACGCTGATGGAAACGCTCGCTTCAGCACATACCAAGTCAACGTCATTCCCCTGGGAGGATACGCTTTGCAGATTATCACCAACCTCATCCTGAATTGGCTCTCTGATAAGAAGCACTGGCGCTGGCAAATCAGTATCGGATCGGCGTTTTGCTATGGCGTCATGCTGTGTGTCCTGTGCGGTTGGCCGTCGGATTGGAAGGTCGTCATGGCATTCTACTTTTTGACATACGGAACCAGCGCTGGAAGCCCGTCATTTATGGCATGGATGTCCGAGCTGTTGCGCAAGGAGCCTGAAGCTCGTTCCATCATTGTTGCGCTGACAGTAATGATCGTTTACATCGGCCATGCAACTATCCCACTGCGCGCCTTCAGAGTCGCTGATTCACCACGATACCCAATTGGATTTCCGCTCTCGACGGCGTTTGTTTTTGCGTCAATTATTATCCAGTTCGGTATGCTATGGTGGGGAAATAGAAACCAGCAACTGATGAAATACGGCTACGATGCACCAACAAATATTTCTAGATCGTCGGATGAGGAAAATTCGGCCGTCATTGACGATGATGAGCTTGGAGATAAGAAGAAAGCCCAGGCACAAGTTTCAAAGATAGAAGATGATAGAGATTAGCTATGATGAACGATGAATTGTTTTGACTTTTCCCAAAGATATTCCTAAAGCGCAGAATGTAGTTTTTAGCACCCAATAACAGCTTAGTTATGTCAGGAGAGTTGTTTTAGGCGCGCGCCTGTAGTTGCAAACCATGGTTGAACATTGCCATTGGTGAGATACAGAATTTGGGTGCCGGTTTGCCGAGGAGGGTCTTTATCGGCCAATGCCAATGAAGATGCAAGACGACAAAGCAGTGAGTGCTATATGCTCGGCTGCTACGGTGTTATGGCAAATTAGGCTGACGAAACAACCATGGGCTGCAGGCTGACCGTCGTATTGGTCCACATCTCCATCTTCGTCTCACGCGCCCTAAAAACATCGCAGCCTCCCTCAACTATCGAGCGAGACTGGAGATTCGATGACTACTTAGTCATGTAATTACCCATTGACCTCTGCCAGAATCCCGATATCGAACACATCCAACATGGAGTAACCGGCATCAATTACCACATTCGCCCTCTACAACCCAGAGCGGGCGTTCCACAATGCCAGCGCAAATCCCCTCTGAGCCGAAATCTCATGATGATTATACAGTAGGATGGGTCTGTGCGCTTCCTAAAGAACAGGTCGCTGCTGCAGCCATGTTGGATTATAGGCACGCAGATCTTCTTAATCCGCCCAAGGATGATAACACGTACACTCTTGGATCTATTGGCAAGCACAACATTGTCATAGCTTGCTTACCCAAAGGAATGATTGGAAATAACTCTGCAGCCGCTGTAGCTGTCCAGATGGCCAGAACATTTCCGTCCATCAAGTTCGGCCTCATGGTAGGCATTGGTGGTGGTATTCCACCAAGGGTTCGACTCGGCGATGTTGTGGTTAGTTCACCTATTGGCCAATATACCGGCGTGGTTCAATGGGATATGGGAAAGTCTAAAGACAGTGGCGAATTTACCAGAACGGGTGCACTGGATAAACCTCCCAACATTCTCCTCACAGCTCTGTCAAGATTGGAGACTGAAAACGAATTAGCCGGATCTAAGATATCTGTCTATCTGGAAGAACTCAAGATAAAATGGTCGAGACTGGTTAAAAAGTATCTCAAGTCTCCAGGACTGAAAGACCTGCTGTTTAAAGCAGATTACAGCCATGTGAGCGAGGCCAGCATGGATTGTGGAGAGGATTGCGCAATCGCATCAGACTCTTATGAAGATGAAGAAGAAAGCTGTCGATTCTGTGATAAGACCAAGCTCGTTCAGAGAAATCCCAGAGAAATGCGTATACACTACGGTCTTATTGCGTCGGGTAACCAAGTCATCAAAGATGCTAAGATCCGTGATAGTCTGAAGAAAGACTTGAACGGTCACGTTCGCTGCGTAGAAATGGAAGCAGCGGGGCTAATGAATAACTTCCCTTGTCTTGTTATAAGAGGCATCTGCGATTACGCGGACTCACACAAAAACAAAGATTGGCAGGAGCACGCAGCGGCTGTAAGTGCTACATTCGCAAAGGAGCTTTTGCAATATGTCCATCCCAGTAATATAGACCGGGAGCATCCAGTAAATGATATACTAAAGCAAGGTTAGTACATTGATATGTTGGTAGTATATACTGATAGACACAGTCTCCAAAGATGTATCTGCTACTCGGGAGAATATTACGCATATAAAGTCCAAACTAGAAACAAACGATGATCTCAAGGTACTGGACTGGCTTACACCAGTAGACTATGGACCACAGCAAAGCGATTATCTGGCCAGACAGCAGTTCGGAACCGGCCAATGGCTGCTGGACTCAACACAATTCCAGAGCTGGCTGGCGGGAAGGAAACAAACGTTATTTTGTCCAGGTATCCCTGGAGCAGGCAAAACGATTCTAACCTCAATCGTGATTAATCATCTTGGCTCAAAGTTTAGGCGTGATAAAAATACTGGCATTGCATATGTCTACTTTAATTACCAACGGCAAGATGAGCAGAACATTAATCACTTGCTCTTGAGTGTATTGAAGCAGCTGGGCCTAAGCCAGAAACGCCTCAAAGAGGGCATCAAGAAGCTCTACGAGGAACATTTAGAAAACAGAACAAGGCCATCAGTCGGTGAAGTAGTCAGAGTACTTCGAGATATTATATCAACGTATAGCAAGGTGTTTGTTATTATTGATGCCCTCGACGAATGCCAAACATCTAATGGCTGTCGGGCCAGATTTCTGGCTGAGCTTTTTGATCTCCAAGAAAAGCATGAAATAAATGTCTTTGCGACATCACGATTTATCCCCGATATTACTAGTCGGTTTAAAAATAGCATCTCATTAGAAGTACGGGCAAGTACACATGATATTACAAGCTACATAGCGGGCAAAGTAGACCAGCTACCATTTTGCGTCCAAAATAGCCCACAGCTACAAAAAGAGATTACGATATGTATCTCTCAAGCAACAAGGGGGATGTAAGTTGGTAACTTCTAACTGGAGCATTAGGATAATGACTAGTCACAGGTTCCTTCTAGCCCAAATATATCTTAATTTACTCCTCGATAAACTAACGCCGAATGATATCAAGAGTACCTTGAAGCTCTTTCAAAGTCAAAGTCAAAGTCAACCAAAGGACAAGGACCAAAAGATCAGCCTATTAAATAATGCATACAAACAAGCAATGGATAGAGTTAACGGACAAAGACCCGGATTCAAAAGACTTGCAATGGAGGTCCTGTCCTGGACCACATGTGCGACAAGACAGTTAACAGCATTAGAGCTGCAGCATGCGCTTGCAACAAAGCCAGAAACAACACACATAGACTTTGGCGATATGGTAGATATTGGAGATGTCATCTCTGTGTGCGCCGGACTAGTGACTACCGATGAAAAGAGCGGTATCGTCCGATTGGTACACTATACAGCGCAGGAATACCTTGAGCAAACATGGAACTTGTGGTTCCCAGATGCGGAATACATGCTCACAAGAACCTGCCTCACCTACCTGGCATTCAATGTATTTGAAACAGGATCTTGTGAAGGGACGGAAGAGTTTGAGAACCGACTCAAATCGAATCCGCTTTATGATTATGCTGCCTGTAACTGGAGCCACCACGCTATCAAGGGTGGACTGGCAGCCAAAGATATTATAAAATTCCTTGGCAATAAAGCCAAGATCGAGGCATCAGTCCAAGCCCTATTTTCTAAGAAAGGCTCATTTTATATCAACTATTTTCCTAAGAGAATGACCGGATTGCACTTGGCTGCCTACTTTGGAGTTACAGAGGCTGCAAAGGCTTTGGTCAATGATGATCCGAATCCAAATCATAAGGACAGTCATCTTAGAACACCATTGTCCTGGGCTGCCGATAAAGGGCACGAGTCTGTCGTCAGGTTGTTACTGGCTACAAGCAATATTGGTGTGGACCCAAAGGACAGGTACGGCCAGACGCCATTATCCTGGGCTGCCAAGAAAGGGCACGAGTCTATCGTCAAGTTACTCCTGGCCACAGAGAAGGTCAACGTGGACTCAAAAGACATCTGTGGTCAAACACCACTATCTTGGGCTGCTGATAAAGGGCATGAGTCTATTGTCAACTTTCTACTGTCCACAGGGAAGGTCGAGGTGGACTTGAAGTGCAAAAATGGACAGACACCACTGTCCTGCGCTGCTCAGAGGGGGCACGAGTCTGCTGTCAAATTACTCCTAGCTACAGGGAAAGTTGATGTGAACTCAAAGAATAGCTGGTATAAACAGACGCCACTATCCCTAGCTGCCGAGAAAGGCAATGAGTCTATTGTCAAATTACTACTGGCCATAGAGGATGTTGACGTGAACTCAAAAGATTATAGGTATAGTCAAACGCCGCTGTCCTGGGCTGCCAAGAATGGGCAGGGGTCTGTTGTCAAATTACTACTCGCCATAAATAAGGTTGACGTTAACTCGAAGGATATGTATGGCCAGACGCCGCTGTATTTGGCTACAAATAATGGGCACGAGTCTGTTGTAAAACTGCTGTTAGCTGCGGAAAAGGTTGATGTGAACCCAGGGGATTATTTCGATGAGACACCACTCTCATTAGCTACCAGGAATGGGTATACATCTATAATTAAGCTATTGATGAGCACGGGGAAAATCGATATCAAGACGAAAGATGAGGGTGATAATACGCCGCCATCTTAAGTAGCTGAAGGAGAAGATATGTGACAGCTTTACATCAGAAGAAATATAGTGATCATAGACCGTTTGCCGATCCGACCCTAACAATGTACATTACGCTAAACTCTTTTCCCCGATGCGATCACCAGGCCAAAACCTTTTCGTCGCTCCACTTTCTCCAGCCCTGTTGCATAGTCCTGATGCGAATTTGGCGATTCTCAATGTTGGTTATAACGCGCATATTGCACACTCGAATTGACCCAGGGACATCCTCGGGGCTGGAGATTTCCTCAAGGCCTCTTTCCTCCACTTCAAGGATCTCTTGAACCACATGATAGGCGCCCAAGCTATCCCAGACCGCTTCTCGCCTCGGAGATGTCTTGAGCATCGCGATCGCGCGTCGTCGAACCTTGGGATGCCGGCACTTGAGCGCAACGTAGTAGAGGATGGGCACAACCCCAATGTCGACAGAAAATCTTTTTGGCGAGGAAGCCATTAGTTCTTCAATCTCTTCAATCTTGTTCACAGTATCTGTAAACTCGGGAAGATATCTATCGAACACCTCCTCGTCTTCTGTTAGGCTGGCAGCCAGAAGGATCCTGGCCGTTGTGTACCAAAGTTCCATGACTACCACTGCGGGACTGTCTGCTTCTTCGCGGCCTTTATCACGGAGATACCTCTCAAATTTTCCATGCCACTGGGTCAATCGGCGAGCAATGCTCTCCACCTTCTCAAGTTCGGGTCTACCAGTGGCCTTGGGGATGAATGTCTCGGGAAGGGCGTCCGATAACAGAACGTCGAGATTCTTTTTGGCATGCGCAAGGCTTTCAAAAGATGCCAGATCTTCCTCGCTGTCCAGAAGTTCATACCAGGGGAGAAACAGATTGATGGGCATGCTTCGAGTCTGCAGGACCAAGCTTGTGCATACGGGCCGTAGTCTGGTGCTGATCAGATGTCCGCTAGGAGAGGAGTGAGATGTGCCTTTTAGTCGAGTCATATTCTTGCTCCTCCATTGTTTCATAATGGAAATACTGCTCCACAGATGTGTCTGGGCGGCAGCATAGTCGCCCCGTAGCCATTCAAATGCCACGCACAGGATGGAGCAAAGAAGGGTAATCTCCAGATTGGCCCATCCTTGGGAGGATATGTGGTCATTCAGGAGCGTTATGCCTGTGCTGTACTCACCGACAGCTCTATGTCTCAGGGCTTTGGCGGTCGAGCTGCGGTCAACCCCTACCAGGTCATTGTGGAAACTCTCATGCAGCATGCCGAGGGCGACCACCATTTGCTGCACACATGGCTCACGGCGACTGACCTGGAGGACGACGGTACCCCATAGATCGCTATCGAAGTAACCAGAAAACTCCCGTGCCGTGTTCTGCTGAAAGTAATAGAACGAACGACCTGCATGAGGAGCAGATGTGAGGCCATCTCCCCTGAGACCTCTCACTAGTGCGTCAGTCTGAGGCCGCACCGCCAAACAAGGCACCCCTAGTTCACCCGTGTCGGATTTATGCTTCCTCTCCCCTCCAGCAGGGTAACCGTCACACTTCCGGCCTGTCTTGGTGCAACGGTCACAAGATGGGCGCGCCAGATCGCACCGAATTCGGCGGATGCTAAACCGGGGAAATCAGTTAATATTTAAGGGCAGATGACAAAACAAGCTGCATTTCATTCAGCTTGCGCAAGCTGGCTTGTATAACTTACCGGCAAACCCCACATCCCAGCCTGGAGCGGGTATGCTTCGCTCTCTTGCGCTTTGGCTGGAGCGGAACGTCTTCCGGAGGTGGCGTCATGGTGACTGAGCTGGACTAATGCCGTTTGGACACGCGCTGCTTCACTGGAAAAGGATGGCGTCACAGGTGAGGCAAGATGTAAGAGTGCAGCAATGTCGGTAAAAGTTTGTTTGGGGTCAATGCCATTTGACTTATCGAGTGGCTGCAGCGGAATGACGGGCCAACCTGATCGACGCGCAGCGTGTCGGGGAAATCCTTCCCCCCGATATGGATCATTGTGGATGGACGTCTTTAGCGTCTCATTGGCTAGTTCGTCTAGAAGCGAATCGCGTGCGCTCCCTGCGTTGCGCTTCATCTGGCTGCTGGACCCTGGTCGACTCCACCAACAAGCCCAATTTGTCAACGAGTCCAAATATGGAGCTGACTAACATGTCTCAGGGCTGAAGCAGCAAGACCATGATCAGAGATGTCTTGATTGGATCGTTCGTCTACATGCGCCCAACGTCTTGACGTATTTTTGACTCACATGGAATTATAAATCACTGCAGTCTCTGCCAGATTGATTCATCTACAATGGCCAAAGTGAGACTTTTTGCTTCTTCAACGCAGCTGCTTCGAGCTCTACCGTCAAAATGTCGATGGACATCCCCAACCTGGGGGCGAATGCCTTCTATCTGGCCTGCCACTCGATACTCCTAATTATTCAAGTTTTCTTTGGTATACGATACAAGACATGGGGCTTTTTGTTTGGCATGTTCTGCGGCCACGTCCTTGAGATTATTGGTTACGTGGCTCGAATTCAGATGCATTATGGACACGGCTCATATGTGGCGTAAGAACTCACAACTCAATATTCAAAGTAAAGAACCCTTTCTGACTGGAATTAAATAGTTATATTGTCACAATCACCATCGGTCCAGCATTTTTCAGTGCAGCCATTTACCTCTGCCTGGCACGAATCATCTCTGTATATGGGCAGAATTTCTCACGCGTTAGCCCTCGCACTTACACTATTACCTTTATGATAGCCGACTTCCTCTCCTTGATATTCCAAGCTACGGGTGGCGCTATCCTGGGACGAAAAGACCCAGATTTGTTGGATTTGGGTCTTGCGATAATCAAAACAGGTCTAGCAGCACATCTAGCAGCCATTGGCATTTTTGTCATCCTCGCCACTGAATTTGGCTTCCGAGCATATCGAAACCGAGAACACTGGGATACTAAATTTGCAGATCTGCAAGTGTCTAGGAAATTCATCTTATTTCTCATCGGTCAGCCTCCCAGCCTGTTCTGTCTTGCAGTTGAATACTAATTTCTGTTCAGGCCAAACTATTGCAACGATCGGCATCTTGATCCGAACTGCTTTCCGGGTAGCAGAACTAAGCAACGGTTTGAATAGCAAACTTGCTGAGAATGAAGTTGCATTTATTATACTCGAAGGCGTCATGGTACTTATCGCATCTGCTTGTCTGGCTATTTGGCATCCAGGCATTGCATTCCAAGGACGCTGGGCCGAGGCCGACTTCCAGCTTCGAAAGGATAATAAAGAGAGTGAGAAAAATACATCTGACGGCAATCAAACACCCTAGCTAAAAGGAGGTGCCAAATTGCGACCACCTCTAAACTTTTCAAATGTAAGGCCCAAAAGAAAAGTTATAACTCCAGGATGATAAGTAAACCTAATGTTATCATTTTTTAGGTTATTTATACCGGACCATTTTATTTATTTCTTTGAGTTGTCAAACTTTTGGCTCATCATCTTTGAGGGTAACGGTTCACCTGGCCTCACAAAGTTCAAGGACAACAAACTACATTCTTTCGGGAAGAATTTTGCGGGCTCTTAAGTATAACTTGGGGACTGACAGAAAATCGAGCTTGGTTTGGGTATGAGGTTTTTATTTTTGTTCTTGAAGTAGGTTATTCTAGGAAATTGCAAGATGTGTCATGTCTAAATTAGTACAATAATAAAATCAACGCTCGGTGTACAAATGGCGCTATCCCAGAGTCTCAGGCTCGTCTATATGATATAATCCCCCAAAACGCCGCTTGAAATGTTGTATAGATATAAGCCAATAATTCCCTCCATGCTGTCCTTAAGCGGTGGCTTCTTGCTTGCTGCTCTCCTCGTCGTTGGGGGTCATTGTGTCTCTGTCACCAGAGAGTGTGACTTCAGTGTCCACACGCTCCTGCACTGGAACGCCCTCGGCAGCAAGGCATCGCTTGTAGACTGACCAAGCGCTGGCAATATGGCCAAAGACAAACCATACAAAAAGAACAGGCAATGCAACCTCGTTGTGAAGCTTGCATCCGCCAGACCAGATCTCAAACAGCAATGTCAAGATATTGTGAGCGGGCAGGGCATAGCCCAAGCGGTAAAATCCGGGAGAAAGTTCGAAGGGATAGATGGTGCTGGAAACGTTCATGATGATCCAGGTCAACATGAAAAATGCAAAGAACTTCATGGGAATAACAACCTCGATCATGGTGTCGAGAAAAACGTAGCTAACTTGCATATAAAGCCACAGACACATCCATGTCTGGGCAAACTGTGCAGCGTCCACGCCCCAGTCTTCACGATATGCCCAGATATATCCCGACATGCCAAGGCTGCCCAAGAAGGTGTGGACCTGGCTGATGGCGAGTCGGACGAGGTAGGTATCCCGCTTTGAAAGCTTGCTAAAGACTCCGGCCTGGCCAAAGATGGGATTCATTCCCATAAGTAGGAAAAATTGCATCAGAATAGGCATGACCATGGACACAGTGTTCAAGAGGACTCGGGTTCCTTGGTGGGTTGGCATGCGGACGCTAGAAGAAGCGACGAAAGGGTTGACGAACGCGGATGCGCTGGCCGGGTTGGTGAGGTTCACGGCAGCAAAAGCATCGGTAGCAACGCCATAGTAGGCCTTGGCTGCCACAGCAATCAAAGTTTGCATGTTCGCTTCGATCATGGAGGCGGCGATAACGGGGTAATATGAACCGACGTATGAGTATGTAATCGCATTCGCAGGGTTGTACGCGGTGGAGTTTGTGCCGTTGATGGTAGCCATCAGGTTGTCTGAAGCCCCAGAGTGAGTGTATATGGCACCCCAGTAGTGTTGTTTGCAGACAGCCTCATCGAGTAGCTCTGGTGATGGATAGTCGGATGGTTTGTGAAACTCGATGGTGGGGAAGTCGTTTCCTTTTAGTGACTCGTAGGCTTGTGACAGGGCGGCACCGACGTGGCCTCCGTCAAAATCGACGCTTACTATCTTGAGCGCATGGGCTCTCGTGCTTGACTTGAAAACGACGCCATAGATATAACTCATGTTACCCAAGAAGAGAAACTGGAGGATGAGGGCCACCATGGCAGCGGGGATGATGAAACTGGGCCATCGTTTGGACCAGTATGAGGAGAGAAGCGGTTGCCGTCCTGGCGCACGAGGTGGTAAGAGAGCCATCGTGAATATTGAGGAACTAATAATAGAAAAGTTGTAAATGATGGACTGGTAGAGGTCTGTTGAGATGTGGTCAAGAGAGTAGTATCAGATAAGGAGGACTGAATACTAGAGATGTTGGACTGTGGATTATTATGATCTTGAAAAACTAGATTCCAGATCTTGTCAGATTCGATGGCTCCCTTTTATTGAAAATGACAGTGGAGTCACATTCGACGTGGTCGGCGTTCCCTACATTTCGGTCCCCGCCGGGAATCTCCCGTTCCCGCCCATGACCGAAACCGACGTCAAGGCTCCGGCTTTTTTCCAAGCTTTGTTTTCCGGCTCCCGCGACGCTAAGGTTTTCAGAAAGCTGCACGGCAACTTTGCCAAGACCCAACGGCAATCATGTCCCTTATTTCCGTGCTTTTTTGTCTGTTTTTCTGGTTGTTTTTTGGTGTTTGTCCTGAATTGAATCACTTGTTGCAATCCCGTCCCCAGTCCTCTGTCATGCCATTTCGTGTCAATCCCCAGTGAGACTTGATAAAAACCACGCTGAGTCAGCGGTAGTTCGGAGGATCCGCAACCGCCGCAAGGGCCGCGGGTGACGCCATGACAGGGGCCGTTGTCATCCAGGCCCGGCCGTGCCCAATCAAAAGCTCACGCACCCAACTCTGCCACATGCCATCCACCAACGACCATGCGCCATCATGGACTGACGGGGTTTTAAATTGGCCAGTGCTGACGTAGGGTTGAGCCTCAACTTGCTGTTTGTAATGGCATGTTCTAGTCGCTCGGCCTTAAAAAAAACATGGTCCACGCGAACGCGAGGGCCGAGACATCGGATTAAAGAGAATACGCTAGTAATCTCCGTAAACTCTATCCGCGAATCTGACAAGCAACCCGAGAATTGGTACGACTGTGTCAACGGCACGTTTTTGTTTAATTTTTATAAGTCCACAAAATTCTTCAAAGATTGAAAAAGGAGTCGGGGCCGCGACAGCATCTCCACAACGTATCGGATCAAGGCCAGTGTGGTCTTGCCCCTGGTTCGATAACGGGGGTCAGCATAACCATATTGTAAGCCAAAAAAGAGATTTAAGCATATGAAATGAGACTGCTTAGCAAAAACGTGTCTGTGGCCCCCACCGATAATGCGAGATGCCCAAACCGCTCCAATATACCCTATATCATGTTGATTCATGGTCCATGTGCTAGAAATAACTATGATAAGGTGATTATGAATAAAAATTTAGTTGTAGAGAAAGTACGACATCGTGGCTTAGCTACCATCTCATGATCCCCACCTTGTCACCTCTTACACCCCGGATGATGGGCATGCGGGGGGGAAAGGTTGGCTTCGGTCCCGAACAACAACCATGTATGACAAGAACAACAGCCAAGGAAGTGACGCTCTGGGCTTCAGTCAACTTGATTTAGTCACGGGAATTCCCCATGTCCCGTCTCCTAGCGACCGAACTGGTAAATATATGCATAAGCCTTTGGCCCCCGCAACGGTGCAGAGTTAGGGCATTGATGTCGCAGCAAGTACGTAGGTAAACAAATTTGCTCTCATCACGGACGGCGACGGAGGGAACAGTGCCGATATCGAGCAAACCCAGACGGTCGGTGCAGCATCTGTGGAGCTGATGTTGTTGAACTATCAAGGCCCATTGTGGGTCGTTCAGGCCTCACGCAAGGACGCCATAGGCTCGTCGGACTTCACTTGTTTTCCGACGCTCATTTTCGGCCGCATTATAACGGCGGCATAACCGAGATCTACAAAGCTAACCCGGTGCAGAGCCCAGGCATCCTGGCAGACATCACTAATAGGGCTGATAAAAGTCGGTATCGGCGATAGCAACCGCCGATGCATGAAAAAGACACCTCCCAAAACCCCTACACCCAACGCCAGCAAATGATCATGACCCCAGCACGTTGAAATGTGCACTCAAGTCTGTCTCTGTCGATGACGCGGTGCCTTCATACTGTGAAATATCCCTCAGTCGATATGGAACCTCTTAAAATCATAGTTATGATTAGTCCATTATAATTTCAAGTGCACACTCACAAACGTTGGGTGGCCTGGAAAACTGACAGCGCTTGAGATGCAGAAGAGCCTTTCTTTCTCAGTGGCCGACACTTCATTCGTATTCGGAATCTCCTTTGGCTACTCTCTTTCGTCTCGTTTTTCCCAATGCCCAAATAGGCTTGGGCCGTCCCCTTGACAATCACACCTAAAACTCAGACCAGATGTTCGTATTGGGAGAAGATGGCACGACAAGGGGTTAAAGGGGGTTGCCCCCATGTTTCGGATGACGCATTGAAAAAAACGACCGAGAATCTGGCAAACTTCTGGGGGATTTCAGTATTGCCCGCGACCCCGCGATCTCACTCCGTAATCATGTCCGCTTATTAAGTTCTGTAGCCCAGATTCATTATCCAGGAGATCCACTTCTTTATCTATAAAGTCTTGTGGTTCAATCATAAAATTGTCGCCATTAATATTGAGATGTTGCTTGGACGCTAAGTGCTTCGCCGCAGTATCGGAAGCAAATTTGTAATTTGGGATATTGGCACAAACAAGTACATCTTTGAGAGCAAAACAAGGGCTACAAAGAATTCATACTGCTCCCGTGCCATATGATGACTGACAAAATCAACTGTCGATTGAGAAAAGCCCTATACCCTTAATGCCATGACTCTATGAGGAGATATCAGTCATCAATTCCAGTTAAGGCTTCGTCATGACTCACCCAAATTGAATAGAATCCAACAATCGTACTGCCAGTAGGATTTATGGCGGTCCATCCGTCATTAAATCCCGTCTCCTCAGGGGGTGGGAATACAACCTCTCTTCCAAAGTTTGTCTGAATCTGGCCATGCCACATTAGATATCCCAAAAAATCTCCCGGACGTGAATGCTTACCTTCAAGGCGATGACAGCACCACCATTATCTATCGCGTCTATTTTAGAGATGACCTCACCCCCGGGCCCGTTGACAGAGAAGGCGATACGAAAGTCCTGGCTTGGAGCCATGCTCCGATTTTCACCCTCAACTGATTCTGGAAACGGCCCTATTCTTCCAAAGCATTTATTCTTAGATTCCTCAGAGTACAAGAATTGGAACCCACTGATGTTGTAAACGTCAAAAACCCATCCAACAATCTCAACAAGTTGACTGAGATCTTGTCCGTTGCTACCACCGAAGACAACATACGAGTACGGTAAGGGTAAACGAGGGTAAGCTACTGAAGGGAAATTGTCTCGACTGCCATCGCAATAAAAGTGTTTTGCGGGAATATCGGGACTCCAGAGGGCAATATCTCGTAACGGCGGCGACCGTTGGGACCGTTCAGGTGGCCCGGGAATGCTCAGGGAGACAAGTTTGAGGGCCTAGAAAATCGCGGTTAGGTCAGTTTAACATAATGACTGTTTTGAATGGGGTTTACTGACATCAAAGTCAGCTTTCATAGTAGAGATTCTGAGCGAACCTCCAACTAAGCGCCGCTTTGGAATGCCGTCATGTTCTCCGGCCCAGGCACAGACAGCTCCATTTTCCATCACGGCGGCAATGCCCTTGACCCCAGTCTCATCGAAAGCCAGATGCCATCCGTAGATATCAAGCCCAGAACAAATATGAACAGGGATTTCTTGGGTCGGGCGAATGTAGCCACACCGAAATTCCTCATTGCTTGATCCCTGAATACGGAGACCTGAAATGAAGGACCCACTACTCAAGTATACTAGGGATACGAGTACCCCAATTGGCTTTGGAGGGCATTCAAGCAGCCGGGACCGAATTGACCTTGAAATTTCAGTAAACGAGTCTTCGGGGTTTATCAAGCCCCTGCTGGCAGTATTCCAGCCAGAAACATTTTGAATGTTGCCCAATGGTTCAAAAAAGGATCGGATTGGATGACCATCGCACGGCGTTCCCATCTGCCTCAAGATCTCACGAAGTTGAAGCGCTAAATTCCAAATGCGTTTCCGATTAACAAGATTAGGGTTTGATTGGAGACCAGAGATAATATGGTACATTGCCTTCCAGGATGCTGGCTTTGACCGGCGGACTTCAATAATGTATTCATACTCATAGCCAGGCCAGAACCGCGACGCCCAAAAAGCTTCTGTCAATGCTAAATTGGCAAATGTGCGTGATGAAAATCTCAACGAACGGACATCTTTGGAAGCTAAAAGCTTGATGATCTCTTGAAGAATTTCAGGTGGTAGGAACTGGAAGCAGTCGACGGAGCCTATTGGAGCATCGCTTCTCTGGCTTTGGACATGCGTGAGTTGTGCTACCAGAAGAGCGAAGAAATTGTTGAATCATAGGCACTTCTAACGGGTCAAAATAGAGAGGAAGGCCGGTGAGTACTGGCTCGAACTGGGGGAAGAGAGTTCGGAGACCCCCTCTCATGGCCGATGTCACGGCGCCTCCATAATCGTGACCCCAATCTAGGATACTGCGATTTCTACACGGCATGGAGAGGCAAACATAAAGTAGATGTTTCAGACATGGCTGTATGGCCTCAGTAAGTAGAGTCCAGCAAGAAGAGTGGAAGCCAAAGCCCCAAAATGGCTGAAGGCCCATATGTGGTGGATATTGTTTGATAAATCGCTTAAATGAAATCTGTTGCATGACGAGATCGACTAAATCCTCCGGCTGAAGATCTCTGTCATTATGTCGCTTCTCTGGGTCTACAGGAGCGACCGTGTGAGTTTCACAACAGACACCCACCCCAGATACGCGGACTCCATCCCAATCATCAGTATGAGTGTAAACTGGACGAGTTAGGGAGTGTCTTGAAGGCAGGCAGGAGACACTCACTGGCTCGAAACTCTTTCGTCCATTGGTTTGAAGTGTCAAATGACATAAGAACGCCACACAAAGCACAACAAATATATCTCATGTCGGGTGTTGTGTGTTTTATCGTGGTCATGTCCAAAAGTTGTGATCTTGAGGACAAGATAACCTGAATGAGTTGTCTGTCATGTTGTCACGTGTGAGTTGGGCTAAAAGTCTGACCCACTACTAGTGCCAGTGGAATTTCTCAGGAGTTTGAACACATTAATTCACACCAATTTAGTAAATGAGATGTTGGATGGGAGCATATTCCCCAGCAGATTCATTCGAAACTTCGATACATATTGGAGTCTTAGATTTCCGATCAAAATTTGTGACCGAAGTGACACAAAATTTTCTGGCCCCCAAGAATAGAAAGAATTTTTTGAAGAGGTTTGACTCGCCATGATTGAGTGAACCTAATGTTGCTGGCTGAGTTTGACTGTTAGCCACAGTACTAGTCACGTAGATTTCAACAGCACACAGATTCCATGCCTTGAATGTGGCCGAATAATTAGGGAGCAGGATTTCTCATAGAATATATTGCTGTTCTATAACGGAATACTTTCACAATGCATACCGAACTACAGTCCTACACCCCTCTCAGACTCATTCCACAAGGGCCACAACCACGTTTCAAATTGCCCGTCAAGAGGCAAAGCAGATAAATCACCAAAATCCTCTCCGAGAAACGTCGTTGCCATACCTGAAAAGTCTCCACATGGGGGACTAGTTGTAACCTGGCCCATAATGTCCAGGATCATTTTCGCAAATGTGTCTCGACCTGAAACCTTTTCCAGTAGTATTTTCATCTTGTCAAAATCTGAAACAAGTGTTGGTCGATCTTCTTGCAGAAACTCAAAGTTTGCTTGAAGGGCGAGGATCAAGACGAGTGCGCTTTGGATGAGGCAGTACCTGGGAATGTAAGCACAAGGTTCCGCATGAGTACCAAAACACTGACCGTGCATACCAATCCCGCAAGGGATTTGAAGACTCTTTGGCGAAGAATCGCTCAATAGAAGTAATAACAGTGTGAGCATAGTTGACAAAAATACGGACTGCTTCTTGCTGGTCGATAGTCCCTCTTTCCTGGTTCACTTCCAGGTATTTCCTCGTGAATTGGACAACGGTCGGGAAAAACAAAACAATCTTGAGACAACTTACTCGCCACAACAGGTGGGAAGATGCAAAATTCAGCCGTGGAAACGATCCCTGCAATGGAAACCCTTCTTGCAAGTGTGGCGGAAGGCATTTCACCCACGCCTCAATCTTGGCATCGGCGTTGAGAAGATCCTTGGCTGGCACATCCGGGTTATTGATACACCTGTTGTAGGTTTCATTTATCATTAAATGAAACTCGGCCTGAGCTTTGAGGTTAGAATAGATGGTTAACCCTGAATGCTCCTTCGGTTCCATCGTGGTCCTTGCAGTGAGTGACTATCATTATTAGCATGTGATTGCGGAAAAGAAAATGCAGGGCGGCCGAACCTGTTCTGAAATATTTAATGGCGGTTTTATGTCTATTGTGCGATAACACGGCAGCAATATTGGCCTACCCATTGTGATTGAATGGCCGCTCTCTAGCACGTATAAACACCACCAAACCCGCCGACGCATCTCGCGGTCCAATAGCGATATGTTCCAGTCTGGAAATTCTCGGTGCAGGCCCAGACTCATCCCCATCTTTACAGCCGCAGAGAGGTAGATCGAGCATGAGTTCGATTTGCTTTGCTTATGAAGATAGCAGCCAAAGAGGGTCAACGCCTGCACCATAGTCAGGGAGCCTGATCTGAACATGTCAATGCCTTCAAACAACCGAAAACAGTCTGAAGACTCATTCTCATCGCCAATTACAATCCGACACCCAGTGCACCAGGCACCAATCGCAAATACAGTGCGACTGAGTAATGACCAGGCTTCTGCGGGCGGTCTTGGGATCACCTCGCTGTATTGTGCGCGAAATGTCGGCTCGTGAAGTAATGGGTAAGTTGTGTGGAAATGGCGAAAGTACGCGTCGATGAGAAAGTCTGCAAACCCTTCAGAGGAATCAGGGCGCTCAATCGCTTCCCAGGGTATACAGTTTGAGGATTCACCTATCAGCTGTAAGTGGGACGGGCATGTTGGCAAACTAATTGGCGCGTCGCTCCAAAGACAACCGATTTTATGTAGTGTACGCAGTAGTGATGCCCTTGTGAATTTTCCTGGAAAATATCAGTTGTTGCAACGTAAAAAAGGATGTTAAATTACCCAAATAGCCAGCGCCCTCTGAGCTGAAGGAGATGTTCTGCCTGTCTGCAGGCTCCTCGACGGCACCACCTCTTGTGCCCCAATCAAACCCGCTTGGTCTCGCGGGTAATGAGTCTGGTGTTGACAACCTGGATCTCGAAACCTGGCTGGCAGGGGATGTCTCGGCCCGTTCATCAATTGGAGGGTCGCTGGATGATAGCGTCTCAAGTACAAAGTCATCCCGCACAGCGGCATCGTCTAGGTTTATGGATGGATTCGCAGCGAGTAGCATTTGCTCCAATCTCTTGATTCGCTGCTCGAGAGATGAGACATACCTCCGATTGGTTCAGCATGTTATTTAATGTTTAACTTGAATCATGTACTTACGCTTTAGTGAGTGGCGCTCTTGGTCTTCTCGACGCATAGTTGCATTCTTTTTGGTGTTTGGTACAGAAACTGCAACTTGGGCGTGATCTGGAACACTGCTCATCGTCAGTGGTGATGTGCCGGAATTTGCCAAGAAGCAGACCTTGAGCTTCCTTGCCCTACACTCGCCACACTATGAGATGGACGACAATTAGTCAAGCAATAGCTTCTGGGTTTCTGATCCACCTACTGCAGGGTTGTGAGTCTCGATCGTTCTGCGCTCCATTTCGCACTGATGACCTGAATGTAGAGGTGAGTGCCACTGAGGCCCTGAACAGGAATTAGTGACGTTGCGGCTGTGGGGTTGGTGGCTTAATAATGCATCAGCACTGGCCCCCGCCTCATTGGCCGTGGTTTGGCTGAGTGTGCCCAGAACCGCAATGATTGACGCGCTCTGGTGTTGGAGTTCATTCAAAAGTCGCATGCAAGTTTCAAATATTCATCAAAGAAAATTGTAATAGGAAGAAGGGACTTTTGTATTGCACACGACCTAAACTGGATGTTTTGAGGCCCAAACCCTTGGACGCAGGAATGTGGACCAAAACGCAACTAAACTCGGAGCGTTAGGGACGAGATAAGAAGTTAGAACAAATATCTCAACAGAGTCGACGCAGGAATCAACCCCACAAGAAATTATCATTGAGCTCGGTCCCAAACTACAGCCAAGAAATCTTCAATGTCCGCCAGCAGCGCATCTGGTTGTTCCATTGCGGCAAAGTGGCCACCCTGTGTTTCAATCAGCCAAGAACTTCACACTAGCAAGCAGAGAAGCTTGGTATACCTTCTGGTGGTTATTGAACCAAACCAAGTTTCCAGTGGTAGCTGCCCATGACTTTGGCACAGGGCCTATCTCACGGGGAAACCAAGAGTAGCCAAGAGGCTTTCGGCAGTACAATTCAGGGTCGGTGTGGTTCATATACCGCTTAGGGCCTTGCTGAAACACATTTCGGCAGTCGGCCTCAGACTTTGCTTTATTTGGTTCGTCGATAATTTCCTGGCCTGGTCAGCGGCGAACCATATAAATTGGTATGGCAATAGCAGCATACTTCTCGGTAGGGGTAGATGGCACGCGGGAACGTTTCCGTCAACCAATACAGGGTCACCGAGGCTAAAATCTCATCCAAAGTAGGTGTCTCATCGGTCCAGGTAAGGAATTTCTCGCCAATCCTGCAAGCGCAGTTAGTGGATGGCCCAAAGGCGTCGAGACTGGTTCCTCACCAAGCAAGTAACGCCAGCGGACTTGAGGACAACACAAAGCCAATCGTAGAGGGTCTCGTGGAATGCTCTATGGCATATGCTGTTCCAAATTTTCCAAAGTCAACGGCTCGCTCAAGACCTTGCAGTTCAAAATCTTCGATGGGAAGTCTTCCATGAGTCGCCTCATCAGGGCAAGTCATGACGCAAAAGTTTACTAAATAAGCGCGTTCAGTATGTCGGACTTTGTCATTTCGTGGGTAGTCTCACAGTGCAGAGCTGCAATACGTGTCAGTTTTGTTCCTGTATAAGCATGGTTATCTCTCACCTTTGCAAGAGTCATAGCGGCTTGCCATGATCCTCGTCGTATAGCTGCCTATGTCGCCGCCTTGCAAGGCGTATCCAGCCTCGAAGCCCAGACCAACCATAAGCTTATGCATTATTCGAGCAGAGTCTTCTAATTTCCAATCCTTGTCCAGCGGTGGCGACTCTGAAAACGCATAGCCCGGGAGAGAAGGAACAATAACATGATACGGAAGCGCATCAGGAGTATACTTGTTCACCAGGGATGACAAAACACCAAGAAATTCAAGAAAGCTCCCTGTGCAACAATATGAGTACGAGCATCGCTATTCCTAATATGATCTTACCTGGCCATCCATGGATACACATCAGAGGAATGGCGTCCTTGTTTTGAGAAAAAAGGCCGATGAAGTGGACGGATTGGCTCCTCCCGTCATCATCAACTACTTCCGAGACAAGGTTTGGAAATTCGTTGACTCGTTTCTCTACTGCAAACCTTGAAGCATTGTGTTAACGTAGGAGTTGGGAAATAAATGACAGGGGAATGTGAATACCAATCGAACGAGTTTTCCCAGTAAGTCTTGGCCTCGGCCATCCATTCATACGTGAGGCCATATTTCCCATCAGGATCCGAATTCTCGAATGTTTTGGGCCCAAGCTTCGAGAAACGCAGTAAGTTCAAAAGCACTGCCAGATCGTCTTTTGCTGTATTCATGACGAACTTGGATGTTTTGATCGAGGCATTCTGAGGTAGGTCTCCGTACTCGGACATGTTGCAAAATGTCAGTTTCAGTGATGTTCAAGTTGAGGTAAGGCACAGGAATCGGAAGTTCAAATTGTGGGGTTGAAATTGAGCCTTTTGGGAAAAGAGGAACCTCCTCAGCTTTATCAATCTTGTTGAATGATATCGGACAGTCAATTCCCGAATGAACTGACGTAATTGAGGGTATTTGTAATCCTAAATCCTGTTTGTACTTGTTGTGAGTAGCTGTTCATCTCTTAAATAATTCACGAGATTTGCACGACGCTCGCTTCCTGGTATGGATTAGCATCGGCCTTGGGTTCCCCGAACGAATCACAACGACAGTAACCTCGGGGACCCCACGTCCGACGCTAACCCTGAAGCGGGGTGATGTGAGATCATGCTGACATGATTGAGCTACAAGCATCGTCAGAGACCTTCCTTAAAAGAAATGTCTTTGCTTGTACCTCGCGGATATATTGGCTACGAACAAGATGGCCACCTCTATTCCCAAAATTATGAAGGCAATCATCGTCAATGGAAACAAGGCCAAAGTGGCCTGTGACGTGCCAATCCCCAAGCTTCGGCCAACCTATTTACTCGTCAAGGTCAACTCAATTGCCCTCAACCCAACGGACTGGAAACACATACATAACAAATTTGCTGCCCCAAATGGCATAAGTGGATGCGACTTTTCCGGTACGGTTGTCGAAGTTGGACCTGGAGTTACAAAGTCCTTCAAACCAGGCGATCGGATCGCCGGCACAACCCATGGTTCCAACTTCAGCCAGCCAGAAGATGGCTGCTTCGCAGAATATGCCATGGTCAAAGGTGATCTCGCTATGAAGATTCCTAGCAGCTTGGAATTTGAAGCTGCCGCTACACTTCCGCTTGGCCTTTCAACAGTGGGGCAAGGCTTGTTTCAGAAAGCACTTCGATTGAACCTCCCGACCGATCCAGTCAAAGATAATACACCGGTGCTCATATATGTAGGTATCATTTTAGTAAAGCCATTGACACAAGCTAATCAAATTCAAGGGCGGTTCTTCTGCGACTGGCTCACTTGGAATTCAATTGGCCAAGCTTTCGGGATACAAGGTTTTGACTACCTGCAGCCCTCGCAACTTTGACTTGGTTAAGTCTCTGGGGGCAGACAGCGCTTTCGACTACCAAGATCCGGAATGCGGCAAGAAGATCAATGAAGCAACAAATGATTCTCTAAAGTTGGCCTGGGACACGGTTTCGATCCCCGCCTCTGCCAAAATTTGTGCCGAGGCACTGTCGTCCAATGGGACCGGTGCCAGATATGGAACAATCTTGCCCGTCAAGCTCCCCGGTCGATCCGACGTGGAGACCACCGCCACCCTGATGTACACCATATTCAACGAGGATTTTAGCAAAGGCGGCAAGGAAACGCCAGCAAGTCCCGAAGACTTTGAATTTGCAAAGAAATTCTTCAGCATTGTCGAAGGACTGCTGGCCGAGGGCAAACTGAAGAACCACCCTGCCAAGGTTGGGCCAAACGGCTTAGAGGGTGCATTGCAAGGCATGGAAGCATTGAAAAGGGTCGGTATTTCGGGCCAAAAGCTCGTGTACCGTGTTGCCGAGACGCCAGACAATTCGACCGCTGAGGTTGAATTGTGAGCCGGTCACGTAGCTTACTTTTCCTTTTTGCAGTCTGCATTCCCAGATAATTCGATTGAACTTGCCAGAACAAAATACGATTAAGAGGATAGATAAATGGACTACTTTCCTGTTTTTGAGTCTAATTCAATCTGTGATAAGAAAGCATAAACATATATTACCTGAATCTCGTGAGCTGTAAATGCCCACTATACAGTGCGTGGCTGGCACTTGGCTTTGCGGCACAATGACCTCGGCTCTCAGTACGGTGGCATATGGCCCCCATTGATGTAACGTAGATTTTAGGCTGTAACCTCAGTGCGTGTCACTTAATGCACCCCCACAGGCCCAGCGAGTTGAATTGGGCGAGTCAGCGCCTGTGGACATCACTAACAAGTGGGCGAATCACCCAATATTGACGTCGCCGCCCAGACCTGAGACTTCTTGGCACGCAGCCTCTCCGCAGCTAATGAACCCCCAATATGTGCTCCGACTTGAAGTTGGGTTGCCATGATGCTCTTAACAGCCAATCATTGCTCAAAATTCAACACAACCCCGCCTGCTAAGTCACGTATCACGGAGATAATTCATTAAAATCCGGACGAGTTGAGTGTTTGAGACAATTCAGCTTCAGTCACATCCTATGACATAATAAGACAAGAGAAATCGGTTCTTTCGTTAAAAGCAGGATCTGGGAGTAAAGAAGCGAGATTAAAACTCCTTTGCAGATATTTTAATAAACTCCGTCGGCTACATACCTGGCCATCTCACTTAATCGTGGCTAGTCACCTTCGTTACACCCAACTTCCGATTTAGACGCACAATCTCAAACTCAAATCTCTACTATATTTCCACAATGGCCAATGAACAAGAGCGTCGCTTTCAGATACCCGCACAGCTGTTTATCAACGGGAAAGTAAGTTATGGTCATTCGGTGACGGATAGATGTGAGCTAAAAATGATGTTTAGCTAGTTGATGGCCACTCGTCGGACCGTCATGCGCTATACAACCCGGCCAACGACTCCTTGTTTTGTGACCAAGTTCAGTATGCTACTGCAGAAGATGTCGATGCCGCAGTCAATGCAGCTCAGGAGGCTTTCCAAGGCCAATGGAAAAAGTTTACCGCTGCTCAGAGGGGTGATGCCATTTTGCAGATGAGCGAACTTCTTCTGAAGCACAAGGAGGAGCTGGCGTGGCTTGACGGCACCCCGACTGGCAAGCCTACCTCGTCCAGCAAGCAGGAGGTTGAGTTTGGTGCCGGTATCCTAAAATGTGAGGCCGCATTGCGAGCGATAAATAAACAAGCTAACTAGTTGGATAAGACTATGCTGGTTGGGCTGACAAATATGCTGGTGAATCGCACCCTGCCGATGATGGGTTCGTCAAGATCATTAGACATGAGCCACTCGGGGTGACGGTCGGCATTAATCCATGGAACGGGCCAATCGCAACAATGTGCCTTAAACTTGCGCCAGCTCTGGCAACGGGAAATGTCATGATCATTAAGCCCAGCGAGAAGACTCCTTTCGGTAGCGTTCGCTTTGCGCAGCTGGTCGCCGAAGCTGGCATTCTTCCCCCCGGCGTCTTTCAGTGTTTGCCGGGAGCAGGTGAAACCGGAGCACTCTTATCCAATCATATGGCTGTTCGAAAAGTCAGCTTTACCGGATCTGTTCCAACAGGTCGCCGAATCCAACAAGCCGCTGCGAATAGCAATCTCAAGCGTGTCACCTTGGAGCTCGGTGGCAAGTCTCCAGCCGCCATCTTCGATGACTGCAATTTCGAAAATGCGGTATGGTGGTCTGTAAATGCCATCACGCAAAATTCTGGGCAGGCCTGCTATGCAGCAAGTCGACTCTATGTCCAGGAGAGTATCGCCGATAAGTTTATTGAGGCATATGTTTCCGCTATGAAAGAGAGGGCCAAGGTGATGGGCGACCCGGCATCAGAGGAAACTAAACTTGGCCCGTTGGCCGATAAGGGCCAATTCAACCGTGTCGGGTCCTTCTTCGAGAGGGATGGTGGCAAGACGAAAGTGCTCACTGGTGGCCAACGCCTGGGCGATCAGGGCTGCTTCTGGGAGCCCACTGTTCTTCTTAATCCCGATCCCAAGGCTGAGGTATACAGGGAGGAAATATTCGGCCCAGTATCGTGCGTACGCACGTTCAAGGACGAAGCGGACTTCTTGAAGATGGCCAACGACTCGGAGTTTGGACTTATGGCTGGCGTGTTCACGCAAGACATTAACCGCGCCATGCGTCTCTCCGCGGAACTTGACAGCGGCGTTGTTGGAATCAACTGTGTCAGCTATATCAATATCCAGGCGCCGTTTGGAGGATCCAAACAATCCGGACTCGGTAGGGAAATGTCCCACTTTTCACTCCGCTCATACACCGAACCCAAGACGGTCCTCGTTAAGTATGCTTGTCACCCACTTCCATCTTTCAGGCCTGGGGCTAATATATTTTACAGTTTAACCTACTAGTTAGAGGTTGTTGAAGTGATGTGAATGCCCGCTATGACGGAATGGAGAAAGATTGGGAGCTCTAAGACCGTTAAGATGAAATTGTAAACATGAAATTGAGTCCACTATTTAATCTATTATCTAGCTTTGAAGATAACCCTTAAAAGTGTTTGCTTGATGCCTGCTGCTCTCTTTGATCCTTGAAATCTTCACTTTATGGAATATTTACGCAGTCAGATATGGTGCTCGCAGCATTACCGTCACGGCCATGGTTTGTTGTGGACATGACTCAGGTTTGCGAGCTTGGCAAGCGGGTCGTTTTAAGCTTAAAATAATGAGCCACAAAGCGCAGTGAACAATTCGCTAACCATTATAAATATATATATATGTATAGAACTATCACTCATTCTTTCAAATTATATCATAAATTATGTTGTATTATTTTATCTTTTGCAATGCAGACACACGGAGGTCGCGTTGGGGTGACTCCGGCGTTGTCGGACTTTTACCCATTTCAGTACCTGTAATATTTCGTCCCCCGACTAGTGGAGCTATAACAAAGGTGATCCGATGATACCGGTACGATAGAAGAGGGCTTTTTGATATATAAAACAATTTTGGGATGGTGGATATGAGCGTTTGTATGTCGCGATGCAAATACAGAGCTCACTAGTATCCTACGATGAAGTGTTGGCTGCGCGGGGCAGCCTACATTCACTGTAAGCGAACAGCAAAGCAGTCTACACAGGCGCTGAAAAGCCCGGAATTATCGTTATTTCTCTACTTATTAGTTGTCTACCGGGCGTGACGGATATCTCCACTGCTGACATCCATCATGGACATGAAGCCGTTCCCGTCGCCGCCCGCCTCAAACGTGGCCATCATGCGCTTCATGCCCGCCCCGCTCTGCCCGCCGGGTCCCTCGCCAAGCACCTCCTCTGCAAACATGCGGAGCTGCATGGGAAACTGGGGGTCTCTGTAGTGCTCGATGATGTCGCTCTTCTGCACAGCGCATCGCAGGTCACCCCATTTATCGGGGACCATGCCCATCTTCTCGCACTCGCTCCTCTTCTTGTTGCTCCACCAGCTGGGGAGCAGGTTGGGCCGGCGTTGCGCTTTGTTGAGGAACCGCCGGAAGCCGTCAAGGCCGTCGGGCGCCCCGCCGTAGATGCTGTCGACGTCGGGCTCCCCCGTCATGTTGTAGTCGTCTTCAACGCGGAGGCGGTACGCGTCGATGAGCAATCTGTATGTGTCCTTCTCGGAGCGATCGTGCAGCCAGGTATTGTCGACGAGGCGGGAGAATGGCTTCGCAATGCCCTTGTCGACGCCCTTGGGCGGGCTTAGGTCAAGCTCGCCAGGCGTCTTGCCGCACACCTTCTTGTGGGCCTTCCAGTCGGCCTTTTGGCATTCTCGGGAGCAGTAGGGTGCCGTGCTGCATTTGGCACATTTTTTTATGTCAATCTCCGTGTCTGGCTTTTTGCAGACGGTGCAGCTGAGACTCATGGTGAGAAGCGGTGTTCGGGCCGGCCGAGTTCGGAGCGCTAAGACTGGAACCGCAAATACGTCAGCATCGATTATTCGACAGTGGTAGGTCTCTGGGTGGTCATCTCTGGTGGGCGCATACCTGATACTTGGGACACGGATTACGCGTTAGATGAAGATGGCGTTGAGGAGAGGAAGAGGGGGGGAGGGGTTGACGCGTCTCAACCAAAAAGCAAACATGCTGCATCAACTGCAGCCTAAGGCCATTGTCTACTGTTATCTGGTCGCCCAAGGCACATAAATTTCGCCAAATCATGTGTCGCTACAAACGGTGCTGCATTAGCTGAAAGTTAGAGATGGTGGTGTTTGTAGACCAATTGCCATATCTAGAGACGGCGCGCTAACCGAGTCTGGGCCTTTGCCATAAGACACCCTGCATTGAGGCCCCCCCATACAGCGATCAGAACTTCAATTGGCGCGTAGGCACACCCTGGATTATAATACTATTGAAAGACTATTGCCCGAGAAACTTTTCGCTTAATCTAACTTGGGCTACAATACGAGCGAGATTACCATCTAGCGTGCTTTGATGCTTGGCAATTCCATCCCCAAAGTGGAAGCTCCAGTTTCTAAAACAGCTGACTTTTTAATCATCATATGCCATGTTCTTCGATATCTCAACGCAATGCATCGTGCTGCAATTAAGACGGCATTTTTACTGCCATTGCTGTTTACCTTGAACCATTAAACAATATCACTTTCACGGTCTCTCTTTTATGAACTTTTGTTAGATGCCATGAAGCTGTCAGTGGCTTTTACCATGGCTCAATGTATTTTACAGCACTTTGCTAAAACTGAACAAATCCCCCCCTTCGATCAGGACTTTAATGGTTCCCATTCATTTGGCATTTACATACAGCCTTCAGAGGCACAAGCTCCTATGATTCGACAGTAACCTAGTTCATTAACTCGACAATAAATGGTGCCAAATAGCTTACTTCGTCTTCTTATATGCGGAATGTGCATTATGATTTAATTAGCTCCAGTGGCATCGTCATTCTTCGCCGATCTAATGCCGTTTCTTTGAGAAAAAGCAGTTCTTTATACAGATCTACCACAGGAGCAACTCCTTGATTGGCGACATGTCATATGAGCCCTGAGCTGCCCCAGATTATCGTATAAACTCGAAAAATCCGGACATGCTATGGAGAACAGGCTAATGCTCTAGCTTGTGGGGGACCCAAAGGCGGCCAATTAGACAAGCTCTCTACAACATGTTTGGATTTTTCCATTGCTGATGGTAATTGGATATCTGCAGACCCCCCACAACTTGTGGATCAAATCCTGTCTCCGCAGCATTTCCGGATTTTTCGACTTTATGCGATATCGCGGTTACGCTGTTCTACAAACAAATACATCTGTCCCATCCAACAGATTAGTACGTGCTAGTTTCATATACGTCCATCACATTGATGATATCATGCTCTTGAAAAGCTCCAAATCACAGACCACCTGTAACGCTATGTCAGGGGCGGAGAGCCGTTGAAGATCTGTGCCTATGTTTGGGAGGGAGTTGGGATAATTTTTGGAATGACCTGGAGAGCAACCAAATGGCTCCATAGTTGAGCATGGCGCTCGACATGTTGGTTAATCTTGGATGGCGTCCCCTTATTAGCGTCTGTGTGATTTCACTAGAAGGTCTTGTTCGAGTCTTTGGTGACAGCGTGAATGAATACGTCAATTAGAAACATCACAAATACTGTCACAGCTACGGGTGCCCCAGGCCGCATTGGAGCTCTTGATGTGTCTATTGAAGGGGTCTATCTAGGTCTCTTATAGCTGCTGTTGTGGCTAGCTAGCTGTTCCGGGCGGCCGAGGGCGGCCGGGTTAAGGTTGAAGC
>NAGG01000553.1:0-10769 GCA_003031705.1 Calonectria naviculata
TTAATCCTAGGTATTTATTTCTTTTTTATTAATTTGGATATCTTTATAATAAGGATTTATTTAATTATTATTATTAAGCTAGTTTAATATAAATAAAACTTTCTTTTTATTATATTTAAATCTTTAATTAGCCTCTTTATATACTCTTTTAAAATTTATAATTTATTTATTTTATTTTTAGAATATAATAAAAATTATTAATATTAATAAATTTTAAACTTTAAAGTTTTTTTCATTATTAATATCTAAGCTTTCTAAGCTTTTTTAGTATTTTCTTTATAATCTTAATTTAATTAAAAAGGCCTTATTAATTATTAATATTTCTTTAAATAAGATTATTATATTAATTATAATAATATTATATTTTATTATAAAAATACTTTTTCTTATAAAATAAGTTTCTTATTTTTATATTCTTAGTTTTTTTATTTTCTTTAAAATAATAAGTTTTTCTTTTTATATTATTAATTTTTCTCTTTAAAATTATACTTATTTCTTTAGTTTTATATTAATAAAGATTATTAATATTTTTATTAATTAAAAGCTTATACTTTTTAATAATAATATCCCTTATAAGAAATAATTATTAACTAATAAAAATAATATATTTTCTTTTTATATTATTACTTTACTTAAAGTTTCTTATTATATTATAATTAATAATTTTTTTTATATATAAAAATTTTTATTTTTAATTATAAGATTTTATAATATAATAATTTATTATAATTATATTATTATTATCTTACCTTAAATAACTATAAAAAAAGCTTTAGAATTATAATAAAATTAATATTATACTATAAAGATATAAGGCTTAATAATTAAGCAAAGTAATAAATAAGTTCCTTATTATATTAAGACTAAAGCTTACCTCCTTACTAAGTAAGCTATATATATGTTCTAGTTATAATAGGGTCTAATATAGGTTAACCTGCATATTGGGGCTTCTTATGATAGTGTTATTTCTCTGTTACACTGTGGTTAATGCCGACAGCCAGAAAAGCCCGTCCCCGATTCGTTCCCAAGGTAGAGAATGATTGACAGGCATGTTTCCCTTCTTTTAAAAAAAGAAAATTCCGGTTCAGACACACTGGACAAAGTTTGCAGTTTACTGGCCGTGCTTCCACCTGGCTCCACTCAGCTAAAAGACGGATTTTTGGTGATCGGGATTTAAGCAGGCTCGGAAATTCAGCACCAAAGTTTCGCCTGTGGAAATCGGAGATTTGACATGCTCCAAGTCAAAATTCTGGACCAAATTCACCTACAAACCCGTTCCCAGTTCGGCATTTCGGAACTGTATTTTAAGCTTCTTTCTAAATTATCCCTGGAAATATCATACATGGCGTTAAAGTAGTCAAGCCCACTTCAAAGACATTAATCTCTACGCTTAGGTAAGTAATGACGATCTATAGAAATGCTCATTTGTTTGCAATATAAATATGAAATACTGCCTACTCTAAATCAGATGACCAAACGCATATTCTTTGGGTTTAAGTGTTACTCCCTCTTACCTCGATTTATTTTTATCTTGTCGAAATCTCAATATGAGCGGTCCTGGTGTCGATATGAAGCTAGGCTTCACAGAGCTCTTCAATGTTGTCGGCGGGAAGTTGGAAAGGACCGCAGAAACTCGGCACAGCCTCAATCCCTCCACACTTAACGAAAACCCCCCAGTACCAGTGTCGACACAAAGTGATGTTGACAGGGCCGTGGAGTCTGCCACTATAGCTGCTGATTCTTGGTCTACTGTGCCCTACAAGGAACGGCAAAAAGCAGTAGCTCGTTTTGCAGATGGCCTTGAGGCAGTGCAGGATGAATTTGCTCTTTTGTTGACAAAGGAACAAGGAAAGCCTGTCCGTCTGTCAGAACCATAATATTAATATCGAGAACTGACGGTTTATAGCTTGAATTGGCAAAATTTGAAGTTGCTGGGTCAATCCACTTTCTCAGAGTCTATGCTGAGTTGCCCGAGCTTGATGAAGTCATCGAAAATACACCTGGACGTCGTGTTGTCGCTCGATACACTCCTCTTGGTTCGTTGTCTAGCAAAACATCTCAAAAGAATTATATCAGTTCTAATGAATAGAAAGGAGTTGCTGTCGGTATCGTACCTTGGAACTGTAAGTAGATTCATATTGACATTATTACCTTCAAGCGTATTCTTGATACGCAAGCTAACACACTCCAGTCCCCGTGAGCTTAGGTAAAACCACTTTCATATCTGTCTTATGATTCAACTTGCTTACAATATAGCCATTTCAAAGCTTGGGCCTGCTATCATTGCGGGGAATGCTTTTATTCTGAAGCCTTCGTATGTTAGAACTGCTCCCGTGAGAATGCCTTGGCTAACATCAATTCAGACCATTCACGCCTTACTGCAACCTAAAACTGGCTGAATTAGGTCTCAAATACTTTCCCCCGGGTGTATTTCAGGCATTGAGTGGACACGATGACCTCGGTGCGTTGTTGACGCAGCATTCTGGTGTAGATAAGGTGAGCTTTACCGGATCTACAGCAACGGGCAAACTGGTTATGAAAAGCTGTGCTACTACATTGAAGAGAGTTACTCTTGAGCTGTAAGTAATGAATTTTAGCCTTGTGAGAAGGGCAGAACGGCTAATATTACAGTGGGGGGAACGATCCTGCCATTGTCTATGGCGATGTTGATATCAAGGCAGTCGCGCCCCAGGTTAGTTATGTGTCGAAAAATATTGCTATAATCAACGCTAATGCCATACTCCCTAGCTTGCACGTTTGGCATTGTTGAATTCTGGACAGGTGAGCCCCCCACGAGGCCAAGATGCCACGCGCATGCTGACATTACTAGGTTTGCATTGCTATTAAAAGGATTTACGTCCACGAGTCAATTTACGATGAAATGTTGAACCAACTAGCTTCCGAAGTGAACAATCTTCGCGTTGGAGATGGCCTCAAGGAGGGTGTCAAATTAGGCCCTGTCCAAAACCAGCTCCAGTTTGATAGAGTCAAAGATCTGCTCGCAGATATTGAGTCAAAGGAATTCACGCTGGCAGCTGGCTCAACTAGCCCATCTACTGCGGGCAAAGGATACTTCATTACACCGACTATCATTGACAACCCGCCGGATGATTCCAGAATTGTGGTCGAAGAGCCATTTGGTAAGTTATACCTTCCCTCCACTTAGTAATGTGGGCCTCTGACAGAATATCTAGGCCCCGTCTTCCCAGTACTCAAGTGGAAAGACGAGGAGGAGGTTTTACAGCGTGCCAATAATACCCTTATGGGCCTTGGCGCTTCGGTTTGGACAAAGGATATTCAGAAAGGAGAGAAATTAGCCAAAAAGATCAAAGCTGGAACGGTATGGGTTAATACTCATCTTGAGCTTCAGGCAAATACCCCCTTTGGAGGACACAAACAAAGTGGAATTGGTGCGGAACATGGTGTTGAGGGAATAAAGTCCTACTGCAATACCCAAGCAATGTACATCACAGCGCCTTAAGTGCCACATACTATACCAGCAGCTAAGGTCTTGCAACAAACCAGAGATATTATTCATCTCAAAAGAAGCTTTCATTAGTTTGCTTTCTCAAAATAGACAACAGGTGCGGTTGATTTCCGAATACCTTCAATAACCTGTCTAAAGTAATAATCTCACACGAGTCCTTGCATTTGGCACGTACTTGGCGTAACTCTTACAGAAGAACTTGGATTGTGGTAAACTGTACTTGCAAGAGTGCAGATTGAAGGATTTGACTGTCGGTCGGTCTTTTATGCCTCTATGGAGGGAGGCCAACACGGACAGAGTCATCGGCGACTCATCGTGTGAAAGCTTTTCAAAGATTTGGTTCTCTCAAATTTAGTTTTCAACCCAACCTTGATATCTGCTTGATGTAGATTTCACGATGCATCTTGGAAACCTTGACTGCTGCTACAGTCACCGGCAACAGCCCGACGACTCAGGCAACTTCAGGAAGGTTCAAGAGCTGTTCAATTGGTTCATTATTCGTCACTGGCAAAGCTTTGGCAGAAGTTTATTGGTTCTATTAGTCATCTTCATATTCAACAATTGTGATCTTTTCGAAAGAAAAGCCTTGAAAGGGGGATTATCAATACAATTCAGTACTTGGCGTAATAACTCTATTCATTATTGACGTCAGTTGTCTTAAGACTCCAACATTTATCCCTCTACGTTCCATGTGAGCCTTTATTCATCGCCTGGATCATCACTCTTCTATAGCTAGTTAAGCTTGGGGATCCTGAGTCTTTGACCTCCAAGATAATGTGCAATATCTGTCCCTTCTCAACCTCCTTCTTTGTCGACATCTCCACACAGCACCTCTCTGGGGGAGGTAACTTTACTTCTACTATCATTTTGTCGCTCTGCTTCGCGAAAATCTCCACTTCTGCCACTTCGAGCGTAATAGGCCACTGAGACGCACTGGGTTCACGGTAGTGCCACCACTTAAAAGTAAGCGCATCACCATCTGGGTCATAAGTTCCTGTCGCATCCAACACCACCGACGCTCCCGCCTCCGCTTCAATTACCAGAGGTGTTGAGCCGATGGAGCCGTTCAGACAAATCACAGGGTGGTGGTTCGCCGCCTGTAGGGACGGAGCCAAAGTCCACCGCATCCGGGCAGCAAAGTCGCTCTGAAAGGCGTCGCGCCAGCGCCATATTGTGGCGTGATTAGACGTATAGGTCTTCCCATCTTGGCCGACAACTATATCAACCGTGTCGCTATAGTGCTTAGAGCCAAAGGGACCAACATCAGTCAGCTGATATCGGCCACCCCATGAGCCGCAGTGAGGAGATTCCGGAACGCCAAGTCCATTTTGGATGAGGTAGAGAAAGGTAGGTGTGTCGCCTTCAGCAATGTATGCAACGTCCGGATAAGCTGAACCGAGAGGTCCAGTTTGGATATTCTCCCTGATCCACTCCTTGGTCATTTTGGTGAAGTCGGGACCGCCTTGGTCAAAGCCAAAGTATCTCTCACCAGATATGCCACACCAAGCTGCACTAGTATACTGGTTCCACGCATGGACGGACGCGATATAGAAAAGATCGGGAAACGTGTGGCGAATCCATGGGCCAGAGTCGTCTTGGTCAGATATGGCATAAATGCGAAGTTTGGCTCGAAGCGCGGCGGCTTCTTCGTTCGAAAAGGTGGATTTTATTTTCAGCAGTGCTTGTGCCAGAGTATTAGAACCCCCCCAAACGAGAACCCAGAGGGGATCCTCAGCTGGAGCGATGATGCGATCAAAGAGAAGTTGGCCGCCTTCACTAAGGGGAATATCATGACCAACCGCCGAAAGCCCATATGTCTAGCATGTCGATACTGCGTTAATGACTCCAATGCTGCATGTGGGGTATACTGAATACATACGTCTGCGCCCGGCTTGATGATACTTCTCCAATGCTCGACAGGCGGATATGGGAAACTGGGGTGGGCGTGTTTGTTGAGGTTCTCCAGTACCTCAGCGTACGCATCGATGATTTTATGCATATCTTCGGGGTGAACTTTATCCTTCAGCCACGTGGAAGTCACTGCCACCAAACCTTCGGTTTCGAATTGGTTCGAATATAAGAGGTATCGAACCAATGACTCGGCGTCATCAGGTTCGTTTGAGATGTCGGAGAGAATAAAGACCCGAGGTTTAGACGGGAAACATTGGAGTTTGAATTCGTCGACAGCCATGGTTTGATTAGAGACAACAAGAATGATTGAGAAGCCGTAAGGTATGTGTTAGGTCCATGAATCCGGGGGGGGCAGCTTTCATAGTCATGACGACTGGGTTAGAACTTCCAGCCGTCTGTCGCGCCTGTTGTCAATTGTGGCAATACTAAGCACTTCCATGACGCCTTAGTTTCCGGGCCTCTTGGAACGCCCTCAGTAGACGAGGGACAGACGAGGGTCGAGAACCTCGAAATGGGAGACGGACTGGTCAGTTGTCCCAAGCTTGGAGAATACAGCAACTAGGCCCAACTAGGCAAGATTAGGCACCTTTGCCGCTATAGTTATGTCAGCAAAAGCTGATCTGATTAGTGAACAGTTGATGATTAGTGATTCTTTACCCACCACAGCCTATGTATACGCTGTACAGCAGTCACGATGGCCTTGGCCTGGTCGAGTGAAAAAATGATCCCTGTGTCACAGATAAAACCAGATACAGATCCACTAAATGTCCACCGTCATCCCACCTACGGGAGGGGAAACACTTCTTAGTCATCTGGATCATGCCTGACCACGATTCCCCTACTTCCATGTCGCACGGCCTCGAACTAATAGTGATAGTCATGGAGGAGAGAGAAAAAAACCAGTGAATAGGAAAATAAACTTTGATTGAAAAAAAAATTATTCACCACTAAGTTCAACTTAGAAAGCATGTGCAGAGCTTTGATCCAAAGAGCAGCGAGTAGTTCCCGCCATCTCAAAAGCCACGCCCAAGTTACTCACCGCTGGGACGGCCACGCCCGGACAACCCACCTTCGGCGAAATGATACCCCAATCGCTTATCACATGTCGTCTAAGCATCCCATCCCAGCATGGGATGCCCAGGCTGATCGGTTCGAAGTGGGATAGACGTCAAGCGCCTTTGGTCAGTGCAGGTAGTGCAAATTATATAAGTCATCGGCATTGAGCCATAGGAACCTCTATTCTTGAGCCAGAATCACCAGCTTTCTCAAACAGAATCATTATCACAATACCCGAGCCACTCAGCAAGACCAGTATCCAACATCATTTCAGAATGTCTGGCTATGCGCGAATCGCACTGGTCGGCGTAAGTACCCATACATGATTCATTAATACTGTTTGTTAGATATTAGGAAGTACTGACGAATAGTTTCAGGCCAACGGTAACCTGGGCACCTCAGTTTTGGATGAGCTCGTGGCTGCAGGCCTTTCTGTAACAGTCCTGCGTCGCTCGGGTGGTTCTGAACCTCCAAAGTATCCACCTGGTGTTCAACATGCTGTAGTCGACTTTGGTTCGGAGGAATCGATCGCTCAGGCACTGTCAGGCATCGAAGCCGTGGTCTCTACCATCGGCACCGCTGGGGTTGCGACGCAGTCTCTTATCATCAAGGCTGCAATCACTGCCGGCGTGAAGAGGTTTATTCCTTCGGAATTCGGTAGCGATTTGACCAACAAACTGGCTCGGTCTCTTCCCGTCTATGGTGAAAAAGTTCGCATTGAAGACTTGCTTGAGTCTGAAGCAGCACGAACCAGCCTCACATACACAATCGTCTACAACAACCTCTATCTTGACTGGGGTCTCCAAGTTGGCTTCCTCGTCGATATTAAAGGGCGCAAAGCTACCTTGTATGATGGTGGCAATGTCCCCATCAGCTTCACAAGGCTTTCCACGGTCGGAAAGGCAGTTGTTGGTGTTCTCCAGCACCCGGAGGAGACAAAGAATCGCGTTGTCCGCATTCATGACGGACAATTGACCAAAGCACAGCTTTTAGAGGCAGTGCAGGACGTGACGGGCCGCGATGGCTGGGTTGTTGATGAGCAAAAGACGGAGGACGTACAGGCCAAATCCGATGAGGCACTAGCTAAAGGTGTGTTCGACGAGTGGGTATGGCTTGGTTACATCATCCGAGCATCTCAGGCACAGGAATTTGGCCCCGCCCTCAAAGATGTTCAGAATGATCTTCTCGGCTTGCATGAGAATTCTAAGGAGGAGTTGATGGAAATAGTCCGGGATCTTACTAGAAGCATTGTTGTGTAAATATGACGTGTAACTCCAGATAGCGCTACATGCACGATTGCAAAAATACAAATATCTTACTTTACTATTGCCAAAAGAGGGGGAAAGCTTTCGTCAACAGATCATTGTTTGCTTAGGAAAAAGTTGAGATATTACCGCAGATATTGGCATGATTATGAAGAGTTGTACGTAATAAAGCCATGGTTGCGAAAAGGCAATCCTTAAGCAGTACTCATCGGTTCACAGGCACTGGTTTTATTTCCTCTGCCGGAACTTCCTCCCATATCTGATCCTTCGTGGACCTAGGCATGAAATACAAACTGAAAACTCATTTTGTCCAATATTTTGACTACTGCTAGCTTTCATTTAAATTCATTCATGCATCCTATTTTTTAGAACATATTCTTGGATAGCTAGTCTATGATATGTAAAAAATGTAATCTGTAACCCTAATTATCTGGAATATCGAAACTATTGAAGTCACCAAAGGAGAAGTCAAACTCGGGAAGGTCCTGCCATCCTATCACAAAGGACGCCAAATCCCATGCCGTGTCATATGTTTCCTTACCGCTAGTTTCTGAATTCATCAGTCCCTTCGAATCTGTGGTGTCGACGTCGCAAGCGTTGAGGTGGTGGCACTCAAGAAATCGTTCGAAGCTAGGTAATATTCCATGCATCATAGGAGTCTCCGCTGTGTGTTTGAGGAGTAGCATTGACTGGCTAATAGAAATACGTGACATAGATCTGGTCACTTCTGGTTCAGCTTTGTCTAGAACTATTTCGATATGGAGGGCCAGTAGAATCGGCATGCACAGGGTGCTGGAAGTGACGATTGGTCAGCATAACAGAACGTTTGTACAGAAGTGAACAGCATACAAAGATAACGGGACTTCTGCAATCTTATTGCTGGCAGGTATCCGCCCTACAATAGTATCCAGCTCAAACATGGCAGTGCGGAGTCTTTGTGTTATCCATTCGCTCTCTGGGACTCGAGACTTCCACCTCGGGCGCAATACGCGAAGGAGAATACATTCGAACCGGTAACTGCAGCCGAGCAAGAATGAATGGTCCATATTAAATTTAGATGGGCTTTTGATCTGCAGGGCGTCTGGAAGGGAGCAGCGCCAAGTCTCCAGAGGCTCAGTGACACTTTGAGGATCTTTCTCGCGTCTATGTGCAACATTACCCAGTGACTTTGCCACTACGGGTCGAGTTAGCACTATCAAGCTGTCTAGGGGCCGGATACTCACCTGTTAGGGATAGGTTGCAGTAGGAGATAAACGCCAATGTCTGCTCCTTTCTTATTGGACTCATAAGTGTTTCGAACTCGACTGGAATATCTTCAACTTCCCAATCTTCTTCGTTCAGGGGTTCAATGTTGACGTCCACACGGCTGAGAAGGCCGATTCTTTGAAATCCCATGGAGGAGTAAAGAACATCACGAGACTTCCACGTAAGATCAGTTGGCATGCTCTCATCATGCAACAGGAAGTGATATACGTACATACAGAGTCCACCACATTCTCCTGTACAATTTGGAGATATTTTTACCTCCATTCTCTGGTAATTGACCTCGAATACTAAATTAGTTGTTAGATAGATCCAGACAAAAAAACGACTGGGAAGCTTGCCTCCTGTGATGATCTGTTCTTGTTATGAGACGGAGAGCGTTGTAAAACCAGTAATGAAAGTCTTTGTCAATGGTATATGTAGACGCTGCTGCTCCCAATATAATAGAGCCTTGTAAAACTTTCATGGTGTTTCCCTCGTATTGAAAATCATTTATTAGGGTAGCTTTGGAGCAGAAGCTAGCCTGTGCCTCCACGGCACTCCTGAAACCACATTCCAAGAGAACATTTGGCGGCACATGCAGTGATCCACCAGCTAGAATGGCATACATCAGGAAGAGTGAGTATTGGCCAGATGCAAAGCTTGTAAGAAATTCCACTCGGTCTAAAATAGGCGCAAAAGGGTAAACAAACTCAAAGTATCCGCGAAAAATGGCCTCACTAGTGCTTCTTTGTTAATGGAATGGCACTTATTTTCTCATAAAGACTTGCCTGCAATGCTTCGGGGGCGTATTGAATCCTCCCTTGTCCAAAAGAAAGGCATGGTCAACAGGGTCAAGTTGTCGGGGCGGTGGACCCGGGTAGATGCAATGGTGTTCAATGTTGTCGGTGGAGCTTGCGTATTCCTCAAGTTCATTCATGGTATTTCCCAATTGTGGATCCAGGGTATTCCCATGCCTCTCCACCTGAGAGAGAATGTTAAGGTAGTGGATACTGGACTGAAACTTTGTCGGATCTGCACATCGATCTGGCTGTCCGTCCTGTGATGGCAGCTTCGCAGTAGTGGATTCGATCGAGGTGGGTAATATTCCGGAGTCTTGAGCAGTGGCTACGTTGGATAGCTCTGAGGTCTTGACAACATTAGAAAAGATTGGGGGATAGAGTCAAATGCATTTTGATGACTACGACAGAAGCCTTATGGGAGGATTTGTTCAGAGTCTGAACACTGATACTCACTTCGTTGGTTTTCGGCAGAGCTAGTCTTCGCTTTGATAAAGACTGTGTAATCCGGTGCTTCTGGTTGGCCTTGGTTGCAGGATTACTTGATCCAAATCAGTAAACATTCTCATAGCATTACTGAGTGTGAAAGGAAAGCCCAACACTTCTCGACGCTTGCGCGTTGGTAGTATGCAACTATCCGAGCACTCTTTACGGGAGCAGCTACTGCATGGCAGCCCCCGCAAAGAAGCATCACATTTTGTTTTCCGGTCGCGACATGGAATGCACGTCTTGCTTAGTTTCACAGAAGGAGTCATATCCGTTTGGGCATCGGCGTTTCGTTCGGGAATTCGGGGTTGTTTTATCGTAGTGATGAGATTTGAAATATCTTCATGTGTAATCCTCAAGCTCTGGTTGCCTGAGCCGACTCAACTAGCTTTTCACTACGAACTTTATACAGCAGGCTACAATACCCATAGCCTTTAAACCACAGATATCTCTCATAGCCTCTACCAACCCTCTGGATGACCTTGTGGAAAGCCTTAATATTGACAGCAAAGACACAATGGC
>NAGG01000556.1:0-15619 GCA_003031705.1 Calonectria naviculata
GCTCCGGTGATCAATGGAGCTACTATTTCTCCAATACAGAGATCAAAAACATAGGAGGCAAACTGTAATATTCTGACTGTCGGTGTCATTCCTAACCGGCTGCTAATGGCAGTTTGGCTGGTGCATACAGAACCATGCTCCATGACAAAGCCCTTGGGAGTACCAGTACTTCCAGAGGTGAATAGAACATATACCGCGTGATCGGGTGTTACGGCAACACTAGGCGCGGGTGTAGTAGGTCCAAATCGATCAATCAACTGCTGGTCAAAAGCAGCCGTTATCTCAAGAACTTCTGCGACCAGGCTGGCGCACATCGTGGCATTGGTGGGCGAAGCCAGGGCCAGGCGCGCGCGGGTTTGTTGTACAATTTGTTGCTGGCGTTGGAGAGGATGTCCAGGATCGAGCGGAATCCATGCTGCACCAGCTTTATTGATGGCGAGAATCGAGACAAAAAACCACATGGATTTCTCAAAACAGACGTGCACAAGATCGCCTGGTTGAATCCTGGCCACATCTACCAAGTAGTAGCTTAACCTATTAGCAGCATAGTCGAGCTCCAAATACGTCATGTGGCCATCCCAGGCGTCAATGGCAGGAGCATTGGGCTGCTTTTCAGCTTGAGCCTCAAACAGCTGGTGCACGCATGTTCGCATTATTTTAGGTGGCTCGCCATTGAATCTAATTGCCTTTTCCAGATCCCAGCTGCCTGTGAAGGACAGCATAGCAAGTGGGGAGTCTTCATCTTCTTCTTCTTCGCTATCGAAAATTTCGTCACTACATCGCAGTATTAGCTCCTAGCTTCGGTTTATAGCGTAGGAGCGAGCAGTCTTCCCTTTCATCATAATACTGGCTGTCGTCGGAAATCGGAGAGCTGTCGTATTCGTCGGACATTTTGCCGGTCGCAAATCGGTTGATCGTCGGATCTTTTTCCAAAAAAGAATGTATGCTATATTACAATTGATTAGGGGCTTCGTATCGCCCGTTTCGTGCCGTCTGCTTCGTCTGTCGGGGACGTGGAGTCGTTTGCGTCTTGCAGCTGTGCGTTGCGCGTGTCTTAGGTGCTGTGTGCTGTGTGCTGTGTGAATTGTGTATATAGGTTAGCGCTATTGCATCTACTTCATTACCTTGCAGATTCATTCATCGCATAGATATGACGGTCGTGGTCGCCTTCACAATAGTGAACTTGCGAATGCTGAAAGTTCCAGAACACGGCTGGAAGGAGGAGAAACACATCTGAAGGTTAGCTTAGCGTTTGAAGGTCCTCTTCTTGGAAGCACGATCTCCCCGGCCTACACCCTGGTCCATCGTATGGCGATGCCATCCATGTCGGCTAGAAAGCACAGACGCTCACAAGATGCTTTAGGTGTCTGATGATGGGTCAGTGGGTCACCCTGCAAAAATCCAAATCTAAACAGGGGTGCGAGGATGAGCGTGCCTCCGAACCACGTAATTGTCCTGTGCTTTTTTTTCTTTGCCCAAGAACTTACTCTGGATAAACGAGGCACATGACGTAAGTGAAGGGGGTTTCCCGAAAGCTTAGTTCCACGCATGTTAATAAAAAACTACTATATGGCAAGACTTGGCTCAAAAGTGATTAAATGCTGTTCAAATTGAAGTATTATTTCAAGTTGTTTCTAACCCATCAACGCGAATATCTCATCCAGCAAACGCATAACTCCGTGACGAGCTTCACTAATGTGCACTGCCAGACATCCAATTCAGGCTCGACTTTTTTCCTCCGTTGTTTTTAATCAGAGCATGCTAATTCAATTAAACTAATAGAGAAGTAGGGCTCCAGGTCCAGTAACGCGTTCAACACGTAGCAAGAGTGTAGTTTGCACGTAGGTGGCTTAGGTCGTGTGAGCGAACATCAAGACACTTTTTGAGAATGTAGACGACGCCCTAAACACAATCACTGAGATTCATGCTAGAATTCAAATACACACAAAACCTCCCCCAGCCCAAGGGATGCACCCCGCAAAGGAGGGGAACCATTGATTGGTATGGCCAATGGGCAGTAGGCAGGTAGGGTTGAGAGCCCCGGGATTGAATAGCTACGTTCGTTGCGCCAAGAACCAAGAGGCAAAAGAGGGACCGTAACCGGCGAGCAAGGTCCGTACAGAGAGGTACGCAAACCGTGTGGTCAGCGCACGAGTGGAGCTGGCCAGACTAATGGGCGGAATAATAGCTTAATCTTTTTTTTAGTCAGCGCTGCCACCTGGCAGCAGGATTCGGCCCCACCAAACGGGCGAAAAGGAGGCGCCGAAAACTCCTAGTCAGGGGGGCGCCCACGGCCGCCAAGGGGGACATTCACGTCAGCAGTAGTACATGCAGTATAATAGCCTGCAGGACCCAGTTGTCATGGTGCCTCGTCGTCTTCCTAACAGGCTGAAACCAAAGATACGGAAAGAGGGTGGCGAAGAGAGAGGGCAGCTTGCCAAACACAACTTGGCATAAATCAGCCAGTACTCATCATCATCTCAAAGCATCAGCCGCCTTGATGACATAAATTTAACAATGAGCTTTGGCACATCGTGTCATTTGTTATCTGCCACGGCTGTGAACCAAGTGGCAACGCACTGAGCAACTCCGGGAGTAGCGGTAGCACGGACATTGGCCAAATCCATCGCGTTCCATGCCCAAAATTATATGACCCACTGCATGTCGAACAGACGCCGTATTTCTCAGCTTTGTTGCACAGACCTACTTGTCTGAGCCAAGTACGCGGTTTCGGTTTCGTTTGCCTTGACTTCATGCGCCCTTCACCTGACTTGGCCCACCACCCACGTATGCCTTCGATGTAAGGAAACATCTATTAGAGAAAACAAGTTCAGCCATTAGTAGACAAAATGAAGGGGAAGTCGCATCCCTATAATATGGGGGTCGAGACCCGATATGATTTCTTTTTTCTTTTTTTTTTTAAAAAAAAAAAAAAGGACAATACCTAGCTGCAACGGAAAAACAGAATTTGGCCGGGGTATCTGGCCTACCCTGTGGTTTCAGCTGACACCAGAGTGATATTTTGGTGATGATACCTCTATGCAAAGAACTAAACTTCCAGTTGCTACGAATAAACTCGATTTTATTAGCGTGTTGCTGTGCTCGCTCTTTCCTGCGAAGCATCTTACTTAACCGCAACTATGTCCTTCAATCTCTTGGTCCTGCAACTAGCACAGGCCAAAGTGACAAGCATTATCCGCTGCATGCTTACATTGGCCGTATCCAACATAAGCGAAGTAATTATCATACGACATATTCCCGGTCTGAATTCGAAATTGTTTCTGATCACTAAAGCTAGCAAATAGGTGACCTTACCAAGGCATGTTTCACAACTTGCTACAAGTGAGGAACACTTCCAACGCTGCTTTGCCTATCTCAACTACTTGCATAGAGTTGTCTGGAAAAAATATAGATCACGGGTATCCACTTTATTTATTCGTCGGCTCTACGATTTCTCACTCTCCTTCTTGACCTTAGGAACTCGCACCCACCAGTATAGACCACATGCTGCAAAAATGTTGAAGATAATGAACACCCACATGATTCCAAAACTACGCCATACATTTGAGTAGTTTGCTGAGACAAGATCAAGATACGTGTTTGTGTTATTGATGGAACAGAATTCGCAGTTTGACGTCGCGAGCTCGTTTTTGACGTATCCGCCCATGACGGACTTGAACGGTTCCATATAATCTTCGCAGGTGCCATTCACAGGATCAAACTGCAGGAACTCATTCGATGCGCATTTGACTTCTGCGTTAGATATTCCAATGGACAGCATGCCACTGACAAGGTATGTGAACGGTGAGACACGATACATGAAAATCCAGAAACCGGGAAACTGTTCCGGAGTGGAGATGACGCCGCAAAAGAGGAGACAGAGCATGAATAACAGATTACCCATGTTGGCGGCATTCTCAGCAGTTTCAAAAGCCGATATCATCAAGTGCGCAAAGGTGGATGTAAAGAGGAGGAAGACCCAGATGAAAAGCCACATTTGTGCTCCGCGGAGTGTGACAGCATCAGTGGGCTCGGCATTACGATACAGGCCGACGGGATAGTACCAGCAAACATAGATTAGAACTGCCATGAGGGTATTCCAAGGAAGTTCGACAAGGATATTAGATATCATGAAAGCTTTCCAGGAGTACACCTTGGATGGACGTTCGCGGACCTCGTAAAGAGCACGCTGGGCGACGAAATGAGGCAGAATTTGCTGCATGAGCTGGCCGAAGAGGGTTAACAACATGAATATAGAGAACATCTGGTTCTGAAGGCCCTGAATCGTGTTTGGCGCGTTGTACAGAGAGAAGCCGATGAACAAGGCCGTGCTACCACACAGTACAGCTTTGGAGTAGATGTATGTGGGCGTGCGCCAGATTTGCTGAAACACACGAGTCTGGACTTCCCGCAGCTGAGCACTAAACGGAGCGGCAAACTCGCGGTAGCTAGCCTTGTCCTCACGCCTCTGGCCAGACGTGGTGCAGGCGAGGTTGACCTGCTGAGAGCGTTCGAGTTTCATTTCGGCGAGATGCGCCTGCACGCGAGCATACTCGGGAGATTTGCGCCATGTGGCGTACCAGTCAATGTCGGTGTGGGATCCCGGAGCGGCACCAATGACGTGGAGCATCCATTCGGCGGGGTTGGCGTCGGGAGGGCATGGAGGACCGCCATTGCGAACGAAATAATCAATGAGAATGTGCGAGTTCTCACCGACGTCGCCGTAATACACCGTGCGACCACCAGTCTCGAGCAAGAGAAGGTGATCGAAGCGCTGGAATAGCATGGCCGAAGGCTGATGAATTGTGCATAGAATGGCCTGACCATTGTCTTTGAGTTTATTTAGAAGATCAAGAATAGCCCATGATGTTTGAGAGTCAAGCCCGGATGTTGGTTCGTCCAGAAATAGCAACAGAGCTGGTCTGGCGGCAAGTTCCACACCGATTGTGAGGCGTTTTCGCTGCTCGACATTGAGACCCTCACCAGGGACACCCACAACGGCATCAGCATAGTCGCCCATTTCTAAAAGCTTGATAACTTCAGTAACATAGGCCACCTTCTCCTTGCGAGGGATATGAGCTGGTTGACGCAGAAGAGCAGAGAAGGTAAGGGCCTCGCGAACTGTGGATGTGTTTAGATGCAAGTCTTGCTGTTGGGCATAGCCGGTCTTGCGCTGGAAGGACTCATCGCGAGGCTTCCCGTCAACAAGCATCTCCCCAGATATGACACCCATCGTGGTACGGGTAGCCAGTACATCCAACAATGTGGTTTTTCCAGCGCCCGAGACGCCCATGAGCGCTGTCAAAGTACCCGGCTTGACCCATCCATCAACATGGTCAAGAATCCTGCGGGTCTCTTTTCCAATCTTGATATCGTAGCAAACGTCCTTCCACTGAAATATGGCAGTCTGGCGTTCGATGATTGCAATATCGTTGGACTGTGTCTTTTCTGTCGCAACAGTACGGCCGGGACCACCTTCGAGATCTTCATCGGATTTGCTCTTTAGAGCTTTATGTCCGCGACGGAACACAAGGACCTCGCCCTTGGATTTCTTTTCGGTCACAAACTCAGTAGCAAACAAGTAGACACCCATGAGGATGAACATGAAGGCGAATATAATCCCGATATTCCTCCATTTATGCGAGGCAATGTAGTCGTAAGATAACTCGATGAAAGTATCACCACTGACGTAGGACTGTCCAGGCACTGCTCCAACTGTGGAACAAACACGGTTGTTGGGCCCGGCATCCGCATAAGAAGGGCCCGACGGGATGTAGTTGGCACAGACGAAATTGCGATTGTGGAACTCATTGATTAAGAGGGACTCGAACCCATAGCTGATAGGGTTGATGCGTGCGAGCCAGCGAGCCCATCCAAGCATGTACCTGGTAGGGAGGACGTAACCAGTATACATGACGAGAATCTGCATGAGGATTGCGGCGGGGGGCATGGCCTCAACAAGGGATCTCGTCAAAGATGCGATTGAGCGGAACAACATGGACATGGTCAAAGTCAGAATGAAGGATAGAAACAAGAAGAAGAAGAATGCACCAGGTTCACGCCTCAGGTTTGTCATAAAATAGAGGACCAAATTGAAGGCAATGGCATTGAGGACCTTGTAGGGCAAGTCCATTATCATGGATGCAAATGCCTCAGCAGATGGATGATAGAGGGCATATCGGGAGTGTTTTTCCACGATTCCTCGCTGGGCATAAAGCGTGAGCATTTCAAGATTGGAGCCGAAGGCGTTCATCAAAACGGCGAAGAAGAGGAGTGCACCGCGCTGGAAGAAGCTGTTGGTATCGGGCTGGAGATTGTAAAAGATGCTGGCGATGACAAAAGCCATGACGGAATTCCCAAACAAAGACGAAATCGTGATACTGGGGTCGGCCTTTAATCTTTGATACCCGCGCCACAGGCACAGGTTGACCTGCTGCGCATACGAAAGAGTGTAGGGCGACGATACGCGCTGCATCTTGGCTTGCTGGGCTCTGCGGGACTGCTTGAACTTGTCCAAGTATTCGCCACCAAATTCAAACCGAGTATTGTATGCCTCGATGTCCTTCGAAAGCTGCGCTCGCTCTGGAGATGCCTTCCATCGCGCGGCGAACTCGTCGGGCGTCCGAGGCACACGGTCCTCGTAACCAGGTCGCACGATACGCTCGAGGTAACTCGTCATAGAAGTAAGGAAGTCGGCATCTGTTTGTCGCTCCGGGCATACAAAACCCATGTCGAGGAAGTATTTCTTCGCCGTGGTTGTGCGGCCAAAGTAGATCTGGCGGCCCTCATACAACACCAGGACCTTGTCAAAGTAGTCGTAGGCGGCCTGTGGAGCTTGATAGATGGCAACACAGGCGGTGGCGCCGTTGATGTCTGTCTGCATGCGCAGCGTCTTGCAGAACTCAATGGCATTGGCACTATCCAGCCCGCGAGTCGAGTTGTCCCAGCATTGGAGGGGCGCCATGCTGAGGCAGGCCTCGGCAATACTGACTCGCTTGCGCTCTCCACCAGATACACCACGGACAAAGGCATCCCCTACGATGGTGTTCTTTGTGTGGCTAATTCCAAAGCTAGCCATGATGACATCGCGCATATGGGCTGCGTACTGGTTCACGGTTGCCCCTCCGGGAATATGACGCGGTGTCCGGGCTCGAGCGGCAAAGAAGAGCGTGTCTCCAACCGTCAGCTTGGGGAAGTGAACATCGACCTCGGCCGTGTATATGGCTTCTCCTCTAAACTCCTTGGACATTTGCCGGGCGCTCACACCTGAAGGGCCATTAGCACAAAGTGCACCATGTACGCCGAGACCCACAATGACCAACCTTGGAAATTGAGCAGCGAGCTCTTGTCGACAAAGAAGCCGTGTGTCTCTCCGCTGATGGTCTTCAAGAAGGTCGAGCATCCCGAGCCTGGCGGCCCGAGAACCACAAGCATCTCTCCTGCATTCACCAGTCCGTCCAAGTTCCTCAAGATTTCGATTTTGCGCTGGCCGTGCCCCATCAGCTTCCTCGCCAGGCCGACAGCCTCCAGCCAGACGTTCCCCACGCTCTTTTGAAAGTCGGTATCGGAACCAAACCCGTGCACATTCAGGTTACTGAAGGCGACGCCGAGGGTGCGTAGGGGATGTGCCCGGTCATCCTCGGTGTGCATCTGCAACATGGCTTTGCACCATGCTCGAGCATTGAAATTGTCCCCGTTGGGGTCCAGAGCCGATCCTGGCTCCGCATTGAAGGGATTTTGTCCCGCTGTTGAATAAGTGCTCTGCTCCGTGAAGTGTTTGGCAAGCTGATGTACCTCCTCCTCTCTGCTCTTAATGCTGGTGATTTCATCGACACCCTCGACTCTGAAATGCTGCTCAGCCTTGCGAGAGCCTGCGCCGTCTCCATCATCCGCAGTGGTGGAATCGTCTGAGGCAGAGGTTTCAACGCCGGTGCGATGCAATGTGCGGCCTTGTACCGAATCGGGTGGTGCGTCGTAGCGTGCAACCTCGTGGTCGCCATCGGCCGCAGAGTCTTTCATGTTTGATAATGGCCTGGTTCAGCGCAGATGAGGATGGTCAGTCGAAGGCGTCAACCATAACGTTAAAGAGCTGGAATGGGAGGGCTGAATACAGTTCTGCGGTGGACGTCAGCAACCATAAGCTTACAGAAGGGAACCATCGGCTATTTAATGGCAGCATGTAAACCGCGCTACAGGATTGACATCATGGTATTCACAGACGCTATTGGCACGTATAACCGATCCCGTCAGCCACCTTATACGCCAGGTCAGCCATCTTATACACTAGGTCAGCATTAGGCATATTTGGCCGTCAGAGTCGCAATTCATAACGATATTGGGCTAGCGCCATCTTTCAGATCTGTTGCTCGTTCGGCTGCTTCCTGAGATGGAACTTCTGCAGACGCCCGTCCGCGGTGCCGGATCCGCGGCGCCGGACCTTGAGGGCGTCAGTTTGTGGCACACCTTTAGCTTCCCCAAATGCGATGCACAAGCCAGGCTGGCAGGGGATACACTCTCGGTGGCTTTTTACTAGCGATGACGATAATATTTCCGTATTACAGGCTCTTTGTTCCCGCCAATCGCCACGTAGGCGCAGGAGAATGTGCTCAGCCAGTCAAATAGAAACCGACAGAGCTTGCATTTGCGCAAACATGCGGGTCGCACAACGTAGTTTGGAGGAATTTTAGCATGTTCAGACAACAATTTTAATATATTCCTCATAAACAGCCGCGAAGCCATCATTGCTTCTTCAATTAAGGCCTCCATCTCAGCTCTAAGTGACGTCCTAGTTGGCTTGTCTCATCCTTTGACTGAACTCTCCCCATCATTGCTACCTCTCTATCAGTTTTGGGCTTGTTACCATCTTTTTCCATACAAGGCCCCGTGCCACATAGCCAAATTTCCATCTTATTATTCGTTACTTGTATTTATCTTCTGCTTGGCGTAAGATTTTAGGAGAAATTTATTGTGCCACGTGTATTTTTGGTCCGCTCCGTCGTTGGTAAGATTATCGGTGACCAGTTCGAGAGCTACGTAGATTGGGGCCTCTGTATGGGACTGCTCAATCAATGCCGTAGCATGCCGCATTCTTGTTGCCCAAAACGTCGACCAAGGCATAGCCTAAATGGACGTAATGACTAGAGCTTGGCGCTCCGCCTCCAATCCCAACTTGTAAGTCATATGACACACCAAGCTGTAATCTTACTACAGCCAAGTCAAACTCAACACCAACAGCCCTGTAGTCGTCATGCCTGCCATGCGCCCATGCCGGAATGTTGGAGTGTGAGATACCATCAGGCCTCTATGTCCGAAATCTGGCGCAACCCGGTTGAAATTCCCCGTAAAATGTCCGATGTGTTGCCCGAGCTGATGCAAAAAGGTGCCCAGATGCGGCACAGTGCACGGGCTTTCAGAGCACACTGTCCCCGCCGGCCGAGCGCATCTAACCACTCACGGCCGGGAAATTCCTAAAGCTGTCGAGCCTCACCCGGACCAAGCCCAAGCCTCCGTATCGCCGTGATCAATTGAGGGCTGATTCAACGCAGCATTCCCTCGCAATCATGCCGATGCCTCTCCTGCGGCTGCGATCCGCCGTCTCTGGCACCCGATCAGCTGTTACCGTGCGTCCGGCTCTGTCCCGATCGACCCCCGTCCAGCGCCGCTATGCCTCATCGCAATCCTCGTCCTCTGGTGATGGAGCCTCGGCGCTGAAGGCCGTCCTCTATGGCACTGCCGCCGCCGCCGGCATCTACGTTACTTATCGCTATGCCACCGACACCCGCGCCTTCTTCCACCGCTGGCTCGTTCCCCCCGTTGTGCGATACGTCTTCCCCGACGCCGAGGACGCCCACCACTTCGGCACCTGCGCGCTAAAGACCCTGTACGAGTTCAACCTCCACCCCCGCGAACGCGACACCACCCTCGATAGCCCCGAGCTCTCGGTTTCTGTGTTTGGTACCGACCTGAAAAACCCGATTGGCATCTCCGCCGGCCTTGACAAGGATGCTGAGATCCCCGATGCGCTGTTTGAGCTGGGAGCTGGCGTTGTCGAGGTCGGTGGCTGCACCCCCCTCCCCCAAGCTGGCAACCCCAAGCCTCGCGTGTTCCGAGTGCCCAGCATCGACGGCATGGTCAATCGATATGGCCTCAACTCCCGCGGTGCCGACAACATGGCCATCCGACTGCGGGACCGACTGCGACGATTCGGCCGATCCCTGGGCCTAAGCGAGACTGATGTTCTCAACGGCAAGGCCAACGTGCCCCCCGGCAGCTTGCGCGAAGGGCGACTGCTGGCAGTCCAGATTGCCAAGAACAAAGAAACAGATGAGCGAGATGAGAAGGCTGTCGCTCAAGACTATGTCTACTGCGTTCAGCGCTTAGCGCGGTATGCCGACGTGATTGTAGTCAACGTGAGCAGCCCCAACACGCCCGGCCTCCGTGACCTGCAGGCAACAGAGCCCCTCACTCGACTGCTGAGTGCAGTCGTCCAGGAGGCTGCCAAAACAGATCGCAAGGAGCGTCCCAAGGTCATGGTCAAGGTCTCGCCAGATGAGGACGAGGACAGTCAGATGGAGGGCATCGTTCAAGCTGTGCACGCAAGCGGTGTAGATGGTGTCATTGTCGGAAACACCACCAAGCGGAGAACAGGGGTCGTCCCTGGTGGCATCAAGTTGAATGCGCATGAGCTGTCCAGCTTGAACGAGACGGGCGGCTACTCTGGACCTCTCATGTATAGCAGGACGCTCGATCTCGTTGGGCGATACCGCAAGATGCTAGATGGCTACACTTTCAAGACCGACAAGAACGCCCCTCCCAGTGTTCAGAAGGTCATCTTTGCGACTGGAGGCATTACCAACGGCGAAGAGGCACGCAAGGTTCTCAACGCAGGAGCCAGCGTGGCCATGATCTATACCGGCATGACATACGGCGGTGCTGGAACTGTGACGAGAATTAAACAGGAGTTGTTAAAGGGCAAGGTGTAAAAGGCAATTAGATCAGACATGACACATTTCACGCTTCTTTGTTTTTATGGGCCAGGAGTAGATTTAGCGGTGTTGCCTGTGGGATGTGAATTGTGTACATTCCCATCAAAAGTTGTTGATAGAACCTTGGATACTAGTTGCATTTGAGCTTAATAATTTCCATTACAGAATTCGTCTACTGTTGTTGTTTTCGTTGTTGTGAATAAGTCAAGTGGTTTTATTTTAGAGTGAGAAGAATGAGGGTTCTATGGAGCAGACTGTTGTCCCTCCTTAGACACTTTCGTCCAACAAGCAACTAGACATTACCCGCCATTCAAAACTGGTCTATGCGCAGGTCATCCATCCACGCGTGCATACACACGTGAATACCATATCCTTTAGAATCCAGCAACGGTTTTATCAAACGCAACTGCCTTAGTCATCTGTGCAAGCAAACAGCTCGTCCATATTGGCATCACAAGTCGATGATGTTGGTATGCAGACCAACTCCAGTTGTCTCACTGTTGCAGAATCATGAGGCGTTTATAGCCAACATTATCTGGAGCTTCCGGGTCCTTCGAATGGTCCAAGAAAGTGCCTGTCTGGGGGGGGGGGAGGCTTTTTGATTCCTGGAGTTGCCAAGGTTTGCACACACAAAGTTCATCAAGGCCATGGAAAACTTTCACCTCAATGACCCAGAAAATTAATATGATGTACAGAGTCTGGGTATAGGCTGCCGTTCCGAGTTTTTTTTTTTTTTCAACCGACGGTCCATATACGTGCTTGCTTAGGGTAACTATATTCGAGTTGCCCAGGGAATAACAATATAGAAAGTTCCTGTCTGTGGATTATCAAACGTAGAGCTAATGTTGCAGGAAACACCCATCCCGATGTATCATGTTGCCTAGCCAGTTGGAGGCAGTCACACCTAGTAGATGAACAGTCTCATAATCATTGCAACCTGCCTCATTCGATGTTTCCGAAGACTCTGCCTTGAAAGCCACTAGCTCTGACAATCGCCGTATCTGCATCGGTTTCCAACACCCAAGAAGCTAAGCGGGACCAACCGGTGCTGTGGCTGGACGTGTCAAAATGGGCAACGCTAGATGCCAAAGGCCAGAGCGCATTGGTGAGAGTGCAGGAAAACCAGTCTCGAAGGGATATTGAGCAGTTTCATAGTCCGGCAATAAGAAATACATTTCCTTTCATAGTCCAACCATGATCTAATCAGTAGGTCGCCCGATCTTAATGGCATAAAGTAGGATGCTGGATTAAAATCTTATGGCGGCGGGAGATCACCGACGCAGTGATACTAGCCAGGGGTAAGCTGATGGGAGATAAACGCGACAGCGCTAGAACCGAAAGGTGTCAGAGGTGGGACCGATGGCAAGTGTGTGCAGCGGTGCCGCGCTTATCACCCGGACCCTGCAGCGTCGCGCAGCCCGGTGCCGATACACTTCGCTCCCATCTACGGTCCGCATGAGAATCGCATGTTGAGCCTCTTCTCCCCCCTCCTGGCCCGCCATCGATTCGTCGCCTCGACCAGTTCCCGGCACCCTCGGAGCAGCCACCCCCACTTGTCGAGGAACCCGGCGTTGGCCTCCCAACTGCGGACATCCCACGGATCGCCCCAGACGAGGAGCAGAGCCTCGTCCCGCTGGCGCTCCCCTGCCACGTCCAGGAGATCGTGGCACAGCTCGTCCTCGTCGAGCACCCCGCCGATAATCGCGTCAAGAATGTTGTCCCGCAGCCGGGGGAGCGGTAGCAGGTCAGTCCAGGGGTGGTGCCGGATGGCCAGCTGCCGCGACGTCGGACGAAGACTCTCCGGGCACGAAGCCCACCTTGCGTGGCTCCGGAGGCTGTTGAATGGCGAAATGAGCTCGTCCCGGCAGAGCCCGTCCGCCGGGATGCCCAGGGCGGCGGCGTTGCGGGACAGGGCGTTGAGGGCGTTGAGGCGGATCAGCGCTGGGAGCGACACCAGCCTCGGCGCATTGAGCGTGTACTGGAGGTAGGCGGCGTGCATAAACGACTGCGTCAGGGCCCGGGTCCGCGGGCAGGTGGTAAACAGGTATCCGTCCTGCGACTGGTCAGGCTTCAGCTGGCCGGATTGCGCATGACGGCGCCCTGCAATACATTAGCGATGCTACGCGAACCGGCTGGAGACGCCCACGGTATGCCCTCTGGTTGAGGCGATTCTGACGTCGTCTCCGATCGGCCACCCTGGTGATGCCTCTCCAGTCGTCGTCCGGGCCCCACAGCTCCGCGAGCTCATTCATGTCTTCCGAGGCCTGCGTGGGTCTGCTGGGACTCGGCTGGGCCGGCCATCGAGTGGATGAGTCGAGATCTCTGTTGGAAAGTGTGGACAGCTCGTCGGAGCTGTGCCATATATGGCATAAAACGGCTTATCAAGCAATTCGATCCACCCGGGAACACGCCCTTAGCGTCGGCCACAAGGTGGGCCAAAACGGTTTCGTCATGGCCTTCTCGAGGCACTAATGCGAGCAGATTATGTGGGTTTTGGTACCGTGCATATTCTCGAAGAAAGGAGAGCCGCGGTCAGGGAAATGCGTCATTCGACTCTCCGACGTGGCAACCGCCTATGCAAGTTTTTTTTTGGGAGTGGTTGAGGGTGATGAAATAATGTCCCCCTCAAACACTGCCACAAGGACAAACAACAATAGCATAAGTAAACACAAGTAAATTATTAGATCTACTAGCAGCCTAGGATTTTAGCGATTTAGCCATGCATACATCCATTCGGTATGCTTTTCTTTACTTTTCATTAGAAATCTTAATTGACTTCCGTGATCGTGTGCTATATTCTCTGCAGCCCACACAGGCGTGGGTCAGCTTCCCGAGAGACGCCCGGTTTTATGGGGACCGCCTAACCCCCCTTGTGGATCTGGAAGATGAGAGAATTGCAAAGCCAAGTCGTTAAGTCCGAAAAGAATGGGAAGAAAAAAATTAATTGCCAGACCGCTGGACCGGCCATGGCGTTGGGAATAGGACGAGGGTTGTGGAATTCGCTCAAGTACATAAGGGCATCTGTCTCCGTGCAAAGTTGAACGAGAAGCTGGAGAGACATCACCACAACTCTACTCACATCCTCTCAATACACAATGGCCACTACCGACTACACTTTCCAGGGCTGGCTGGGCCTCTCGGCTGAGTCCGGCGAGGGCAAGATGGAATGGGGCAGCTTCGAGCCCAAGAAGTGGACGGAGGACGACGTCGACGTCCAGATCACACACTGCGGTGTGTGCGGCTCAGATGCCCACACGCTGCGATCTGGCTGGGGCGAGACCAAGTACCGTAAGTGCCTACTCCCGGGCGAGCATGCACCTTGGAGTTGCTAACCAGAAGCCCGAAAATAAAGCCTGCTGCGTGGGCCACGAGATTGTCGGCAAGGCTGTCCGCGTTGGCGCCAACGTCAAGCACATCAAGGTCGGCGACCGCGTCGGCGTCGGCGCCCAGTCCCGCAGCTGCCTCGAGGCCGACTGCCCGCACTGCTCGACGGGCCGTGAGAACTACTGCGGCCGTCTCCAGGTCGGCACGTACAACGGCGTCTACCCCAACGGCGAGGGCAAGTCGTACGGTGGCTACGCCGACTACAACCGCGCCAACGGCCGCTTCGTCATCAAGATCCCTGACGGCCTGCCCTCGGAGCATGCCGCACCCCTGCTGTGCGGCGGCGTCACCATGTACTCGCCGCTCCGCCAGGCCGGCTGCGGCCCCGGCAAGACGGTCGGCATCATCGGCGTCGGCGGCCTGGGCCACTTCGGCGTGCTCATCGCAAAGGCCCTGGGCGCCGACAAGGTCGTGGGCATCTCCCGCAAGGCCTCCAAGCGCGATGAGGTCTTGGCCCTGGGCGCCGACCAGTACATTGCCACAGACGACGACGAGGACTGGGCCAAGACCAACGCCCGGTCGCTCGACATCATCATCTCCACCGTCTCAAGCCCCAAGATGCCCATGACCGAGTACCTCCAGCTCCTCAACGTCGGAGGCTGGCTCTGCCAGGTTGGGTAAGTAGCCGTCCTGTCATCTCCCGGTTTCGTCTGCACAGCCCGCTAACACACGCCCAGCCTCCCCGACGGCGGCAACCTGCCCCCCGTCAACGTCTTCACGCTCATGAAGACCAACACCAGCATTGGAAGCAGCTTCATCGGGTCCCCCGCCGAGATTGAGGAGGTTCTGCAGCTGGCTGTGGACAAGAACATGAAGCCCTGGGTCGAGCTGCGCCCCATGGCCGAGGCCAACCAGGCCATTGTCGACCTGGAGGCCGGCAAGCCACGCTACCGATACGTCCTGGTGAACGAAAAGCACCTGTAATGCCCATAATGAATGACTGGATATGTATTTTTAGAATAAGATAGAATATAGAGGCGGACGGCTAACGGCCGATTGGGTGAATATTGAAACAAGCCTTTTTGTTGAGGCGCATTTGTTGTCTGTGTTATAAATAATTGTACTATCCTCTCGGTGGACCCACGTAGTAATTAGTGCCGTGAATTTGTCGCAGTTGTCTCATGCTCAAAGTGGTTCATGTGGAACCACACAACCGGCCGTCTTTGTGTGTGTGTGAGCCTTGACAGAAGTGCGGAATTGGGAAGCGAGGAGCAAGCAGTAACTAACGAGTCCAGAAGCACCTGTGAGCC